>OZ026616.1:67671554-67881554 GCA_964020975.1 Hermodice carunculata
GGCATGGCAGGAAACCATGGCCCCGGCGGGCCCGGGCCATGCCATGGCCCATGGTGCATTTAGAAGCCACTGGCACTGGCACTGTCAGTGACTGCATAAAACTTAACATGCCCTTTCACCCTGACCGGGGCGCCCTCACCTCTACTCTCACCCCAGCCCTCCCCCACCTCCCCCCAAAACGCGCTCGTTCATTAAGTGGATAAAGTAATACGTTATAAGCCAAACGTCCAGAGAAATATGTGCTGACAAGAAGAATGGGACTGTTGTTAAGCTAACAGATACCAACCCGTCGTACACCCACCTGTCAGCCGCCATCTTGACTAGTCATGTGACGCGTGTGAGAATCCAGTTCACATTGCACAATTATCTAATGACTGGAACGTACATGAAAACAAGGCGGAAAGCCTTGGTCGGGCGGCATACATTCGACAAGGCCCATCATTTCGAAACGTGTTTTTGTTCATTTGTTTTGGCCCTATCCAAAAATGTCCTTTGTTTATATATTTTTTGTATCAATGTTGAGGGGTAGAGAGGATTTAATTTGTAATTTTTTTCATATTTGGTCAGGAATGGGCCTATGTCACTAATATTTGATAAAATGAAACTCTTTTCAACAGTTCAATTAAATGTAATAAATATTTGTATAAAACTGTTATATAAGTCGGACGATTGTAGCAAAAAAAAAAGAAAAAAAATACATTCCACGGTGTTCACCAGTACTATGATCATGATATTGAAGCTACGGTAACGCTAGGGACAGTAACTTGAAAAAAACAACAACAACAAAGTATACAGGCCTACACACATACACATAAACAAATAAATAAACAAATACACACATAATATATATATATATATATATATATATATATATATATATATATATATATATATATATATATATATATATATATATATATATACATATATATATATATATGTATCATGGAGCTATTATAGCTCCATGATATGTATAGCGTTCGATCACTATGGCTACACGAGGTTAAAAATTGTATAAATGTATGCTCTATATCCATATAATTCATGTTTCATGTTTAAATTTTGAAGTCAGTGTCCCACTTGCTTTCCCTTCGTGACGTACATGTAATGCCTTGGTCATACCATGGACCTATTATCGGATA
The DNA here is from genome assembly GCA_964020975.1 of Hermodice carunculata. Lineage (NCBI taxonomy): Eukaryota > Metazoa > Annelida > Polychaeta > Eunicida > Amphinomidae > Hermodice > Hermodice carunculata. The sequence continues at coordinate 67,672,697 of OZ026616.1, forward strand.
ATACATGGTCATACCGTGAACGTGTCTTGGCAGTGAGCTATCCATATCCATCGTCATTTGGTGTCAGATCTTACTGAGGCTAATTTTTGTTCTGTAATGTCTATATTCTGTCTACTTTAATATTTTCTGGTACCGGTATCCTCTTTGTTCCATCTACATCAAGACTCATTTGAGACATCCTGTATAGGGTTATAATTTTTCTTTAAACTGCCTTTAAAACGTTGCCTTCGGAATTCTTTTCTCGTTGCCTTCAGCAACTCGGCTCCGATGCCACAGGGCGCCAGCAATGCAAAGTCACAGGACGCCCCGAAATCTGAGTCTGAGCATTTTTCTTTTCTGTTACCTGCCCCTGTGGATATACGCAAGGTGACCCTTTGCATGCGCTCCCGTGCATGTGAGAATGGCTTGTTGCGCAACACCCTGGCTACACGAGGAATGCGAGACGTAGACCGTGGTTACAGTACTAGCCTATTTATAGAGATTTGCAGCTTAGTACAGGATGGTTAGTCTATATATTGTGAACTTTATTCCGCTGTTTACATATTTGCTTCACAGGAACTTAAAAATTACATATAATTACGAAGGACATCAGAACATTATCAAACTTGATAAGAATTTTGGCTTTTATGACACTATTGGCGAAAAAATTCCAAAAGTTATTTGCTTTGATCTATTATTTACAGGAGGATGTGAAGGCTGTGATGCAGGCCTATCAGGTAGTTTCCCGCATCACAAAATTTGATATCGGTATTGGCACAACCGTAGACAACATACTTTTGCACCATGGTGTATGGTTGTGGACTGACTGGTTCGAAAAAAGTCCACAAAGCACGGCCATCCCTAATCTGGCCATGTGCAGGAGAGCTCCAGATGACGTCACGCGAAGTGCTTGCGGAAAGTAACGACCACTTAGGAATAGGAGGATGGCAAACTGTACCAAAACTCGGACGAAAAACGGCTCATAAAGTATATTTCTTATGGTTCTATTGTCGATTTTTTCTGTCTATTGATAAGGTATGGTCCATGAACACACTTTAGATTAGAGGCATTTCGAATGCTTTATTCAGTAGGCCTTTAAGACTCGAAGTCTTTTAGCAGGGGAACTCAAGAAACCTGACTGGGGTCTTACCCTGGGAAAGACCAGCCTTCAACATGCCTCAGACCTCAACCTACATTCTCAGCCAGTCAGGTGTGTTGATAAACCTTCCGTGTGTGTGTGGGGGGGGGGGGGGGGGAGTGTTTTGTACTTGTTTGTTTGTTTGTTTGTTTGTTTAATGGGGGGGGGGGGCAGGAGTACACATCTTTTCAGTATTGTATCTCAGTGAATCAATTTTATAATCCATCTCCACTGAAGCTTTTAATTTTAGGCAGGTCTACCATGGATTGCTTGCTGATTTGTCAGACAGCTGAGCTTGAAGGGTAGTTCAGGCCATCGCCCACCACCGGTCGTTGTTTGTCAAATAACGGCGCCATCTGGCACACTCACATTTTCGACTTCTGCTCCAAACTGCTAACTGAATTATCCGCAAGCTAGGCGAGGAGGTCTTGCTCGCTTGTTCAATGGGTGCCGCTGCATTTTATTTCTCACTTTATTTCCGCTCTTTTTTAAATGTGGAGATCTTCAAAAAGTTGCTTCTCTGAAGCAACTCGGTCAATTGTTTTGAAATTAAACAGGAACACTTCTGGATACTAATAGGGCTAGATCTGAATTTTTAAACAAACAGGAGGCACTGCAAATTCTATTTCATAAGTTAATTTTTGTGTTTTTATAATTTTCGGCTTCTCTTCAAGCTTATGGGAATCCTTGCTTGTCTCGGTCTACGCACCATGTGCAAACTAGATGGTGCTACTGACACACCCTGATTTTTGATGTATTTTCGAAATGAAACAGTTGATGAACAAGAACACATATTAGGTTGGTAAGCTTACCTTTGATAAATATGAACCAAGTATATACAATGAGTTACCCTCCAGGCATTTTTAACTTTTCAATGAGCATTTTGTTCCATTTTGCGCATCTTAAACAAATTTCTTGAATAGCTTGGCTAATTGTTTCGAACTTTTATAGGGACAATTGTAACAGATTTTAAATTTATTCAACAGAAGGCCCTATTCTCATTCATTCATTCATTCATTCATTCATTCATTCATTCATTCATTCATTCATTCATTCATTCATTCATTTATTTATTTATTTATTTATTTATTTATTTATTTATTTATTTATTTATTTATAAGTACCAAAAGCATAACCAGAATCATATTTTAACTGCCGTTTCTATGTGAAAAGGTTCAAAGAGTCCCCGGTAAAGAGGGAATATATGTAAATTATGTATGTATGTAGGTAGGTAGGTAGGTAGGTAGGTTCAGCTGAATTCATGTGTAATGATCCTATGTTAGCGCCAGCAGTAGCCAAAATAACCAAATGCTATTAAAATTTCAAAGTGGCTATTTAAAGTAGCAAACGGCCACTAAAGTTTCCCCAAAAGTCTATATTTCAGTGCCGAAATTTAAATTTCAAACCTGTGAAAGTTATTTCTTGAAAATTTAGAAATTTGGCGAATTTTAAGGTCGTACATGTACCTTGCCTCCACAGCAGCCTCCCAGACTCGCAAAAGTTACCGCAATATCAACGCCCAGTCACAGCTGCTATGGCGGCAAGGTCGTACCGGGATGGTGCACAATGCGACATATTTCAAAGCATAGTCTTTCGGCACCAATATGTTCATATATTTCCAACTAATCAACGCCACTCAGTCATTGCTCAGGCATATCTTAAACTGCTGGATCTCTCGTGAAGACATAAAAGTTTTCTTCACTAATCTCTGACACTTTCATTTGTAACATCTAATGAATAACCAATCACATGCCGCAAAGTTCATGCACCAATCAAGGCTTCCATGTACATGTACGTATTTGAAGAGACCACTGTCCGCAACAACTGCGTGTTGACAGGTTTCTTGTTAAAGCCAGGTTTCAGCAAATTTATATTTAATACAAGCTCTATGCATTCGCCGCCAGATGACAGCAAATTATCTGGTAGATGTCTGCATATTAAATGATTGGTGAATATGCTGGTTGTATGCATGTTTCGGTATAATTAAAATACCGGTAACATCGATATGCATTTATAAATAAATTACCTTAAAATAATCTCAGCGGCTCAAACGTATATTGTCATGTTCGGCTTTCTTTCATTATTGTAATACAACATATGAAACTTGTTTTCTAGCATCATATAGCAAAGAAAACCTTCATCGAACTATATTTTTGTAGTATGTGAATGCATTATTTGGCACTCTAAATTTTGATACTTTCTGCAATTTGTTCATTGAAAGTAACCTCCGCATATCCCTACATATGGCTCCGTATTAAAATTGTAAGAAATTATAAAATGCCACTTTGGCAAGGTGATCAAAAAGGTTTTCGCTTTGTTATTTAGTTGTTCTCACTACAATGGAGTTTGTGTATGTTTTTATCAATACCTATGACCATTTTTATTAATTTGTGGAATAAAACTGACTTCAGAGAATCTTGAGCGCAATTCCAATAAAGTTTGAATTTCATTTAGATTTACTGATGTGTAGGTTAATGTAACTTAAGTTATAACTTTAACCTGAATCTGCTCCATGTATATCACTATCATACGCAATCTTTTCAACAACAAAAACAAAAACAAAAACAAACCAAAAAGAAAGAAGAAAGAAAAAGAAAAAAGAAACGGTTTTGCTTCATTCACATATAACTATGCTACTGTAACAGCACGATTGAACACAGAGAAGATTTTGGCAAATGTATCGGACATTTAAAACAAATCATAGCACACACACACACACACACACACACACACACACACACACACATATATATGCATATATATACATACATATGTATATATACATATGTATATATACATATATATATTTATATATATATATGCATATATATACATACATATGTATATATACATATATATGTATATATATATATATATATATATATATATATATATATATATATATATATATATACATACATATGTGTGTGTGTGTGTGTTGCCTTCGCATTGTAGTTTGCGGGTAAAAACGTAGTAGGACCTAATTGTAACGACTATAATGTTCAATTAAATTGTATTTCATTGATACATTCTCTTAGCTGTGGCCATTATACAGAAATTGTTTTCCTCCATTTGGAAGGTTTAATTGAAATGTTGCTCAACGTGAAAATGTGCGCGATTCCGGAATCGCGCTGCGCATTTTCGGAATTCCCCAAAACGCACGTCAATTCTGGAACTGCGCAGCGCGATTCTAGCATTGTGCTAGCCCGAATTAAATGTAGCGGCGGGAAGATAAGTGGAACACTGGTGTCAGGTCCATGATTTACTTGATCCTAAACAAGAGTAACTGTAGTAAAAGGTACGTTTCTATACCATGTGTCTTCACTGTATATGGAAAGGGTCCTTTTGTTGATCTGCCTTTTTAACCTTTTATTTACTTGCGCTAAATTATCAGGTTTTATAAAACAGAAAGCTGGACATCAACTGCTCTGTGTTTCGATAACAGTTAACAGAATATTATGCATCATACCTGTGCGTTCCTGAGTGTGATGATTCCTGTGATGAGCTGTATGGGAATGCGAGACTCTATTAATGTAGAAAGTTGGGGTTGTCTTTTCAATATAGTTTTCATTATAATTATAACAATTATAATGTTCAATTAAATTGTATTTGATTAATTGTCCTCTTACCAGTGGCCACCAAATAGACATTTGGTTTAAAGATATTTGATTGAACACAGTAGGAGAGATCTGGGTTAGTTCTAAATTTACCCAAAGATGGTGCTGTCCATCCTGTTCATTGTTGACTGCCCACATCTTGTGGTCACTTTCCTTGATTTTCACCTTTTGGAATATAGCAGTTGTTGTCAAACAAGCTTTAAACTTTCATTTTATCACACCACGGTGTAATTGCAGGATGACTATATCTGTACTTCAGTTAGATTAGATAACAAATACAAAATTTTCCTCGTATGCAGGATGAAACCTTCAGAACTTTTAGGTTCACTGTAATGGGCTTTGCTGACCCACTTTTACACCTGACCTCAAATGGCATGGGTTGCTAAGTGTCACAAATATGGGAATGAAAGGCTTTGTGTCAAGAAATTAAGCCAACCCAGGTCACTCCAGCCAGCAGGCTCACAAGCCTAAGGCCTCTTGTACACATGTAACAATACAATACTGAAATGGCGTACACTATTACACAGACAGATAGACGTATACAGGACTTCAAATTAAGAAACAGAAGATAAATTAAACGTATTGAATCAGAGTTTGAGTTTCCACATCTGGTCTTACGTAGGACAACTGCCTTGCTGGAATTCCTCGGTCATTTAGGAAACACGTTGAATGCAAATTCCAGCCACCTTGCATTTACACAGCAAGTGATATACCGCGATTCTGGTACTTTCACTATCTAGTTTATTTCATGTATGCTATTATTGGTTTTGTGGTGTGCCACAATTGTTTACATAGGAGTTATACTTGTGAAGATTGCGAAACATTCCTGGAAATTTGGATATGTTTATTTCCGCCGTCATTTAAAGTTCGAATTCTTGCACATGCATATTTTTACTTTGTAAGGATAGTAGTAATTAACCTTGTAAGCCATACGGTCAGCAGTGTTCTCCTTGAGAAGTGCTTAATTGGTAATATATGATGCCTGTCATATTGATGGTTTGAATACTTGTACAACTTTGGCTTTGAGTTATTCCTATATTTGTTCTTAGAACTGAGTGATTCATCTTTAATGTATTTGGTGCATCAGCTTTACGCTGCGAGTTTGCGGAGCATTATCGATATTTTATACACACTGAGTAAGGTACATGACAAGAAATGTAACACGAGTTTAACTTTTCAGCAAATTGTAGTCCTTTTTAAGTACCATCGGTTTGTGGACAGCTGGACTGATATCTTTGCATTTATTCACTTCATACTGTTATTACTGTCTGGTGATGTGCATACAAACCCGGCCCCCCTGAATCGTTTAGTGAATTGAAAAAATGTCATACAAATATTCGCAGTCTGTCAAATAATAAAATGTTGTGTATTAAATCATCCGTAGCACAGTCACTTGATTTGATTGCCCTCTCCAAACATTTTTATCATCCTATGAAGACAGCGCTGAACTTTGCATTCCCGGCTTCCACCCAGGACTTTCTCCCACAGGTGGACTACTGTGCCCAGTGATTCTCTCACCTCCAATGCCCAGAGAAAGCCCATTTGCTGGGGTAAGATTACTTGATAGTATAGTTTTAACATAGGCACTTGCCACAGAGCAAGTTTTACATAGTAAAATAATCTGAATATCTCAGCTGAACAATTTTAAGCATGGAAGAAAAATGGCCTCTAAACTATTAATGAAACCGTTCATAAAATGATGAACTTATCACAATAGGCTAAGAATATTTTTAGGGCAGTAAAGCCTGTCTAATCAGTAAAGTGTCTGCCATAGCTGAGACAATGGCGTTTTGCCCTTTAAACACCACATTTGTATGAATAGTTATATCCCACAGAGCCATATGCTGTGACATCATGAGCAAATGCTGCCAACATGTACTTACTTTAAAGGTTTCACAAAGTACTCTGATAATAAACTCCAAAGGTGTCACAAAAACAATAGACACCTATGCATGTGTGGTGGTCAATACACAGAAACTGTCTGAGGGTCGCATTAATTTTGCCTGTAAACATTTCCTAACATCTTTAAATTGAAAATGTCTGGTACCTTACCGATATTGACAGGCATACTAATCAGAAAGTTTTACAATTTATGTTAATGTTTCTATAATTGACCTCAAATTTACTCTGAAAATTGATGCTTTTAACAGGCATTACCCTATGCCCACATGTGTCCACCTCCGCGATGCCCTCTCCAGTCAGCTGGAGGTAAGAAAATTCTATGCTTTGCTTGTTCTGTGAAAGGAGCCGACGTGATCATATTTGTGGTCTAGGTGGCGGTGTTGTGTTTAGTACATCACCCGCCTTGGTTGTGGAAAGGTGGAATGATTTGGAGAGTTCAACTCAAATAGAGATTTCTTTCTTCATTCATAAGGTATAATTGAAATTGAATTTATAAGGTATAATAAAAATGTTATTCTTATTCAATTGAATTTGTTATTGTATTGAAGTTGGTTATTCTTCCACAATCAGTTAAAAAGTCTGAAGATTAAGACGAACTTAAGAAGAAATTAAATAAATCCAAGCCGAAATGTAATGTTTTATTTTGGAAATCGAATGGTAGGTATTATTCATGCTAGACTGAATCCAGCTGAACAAAGATCTGTACAGGATAACTCTAATTGCATCGCCATTTTATTCCTGTGGTACCTCGGCTGAAGACTTTGACTTTTTTCTAACGCAACAAATACGTTACGGCGAAAGACGAACCCCAAACTGACATATTCCCATTGCAGACTTCAGTTTAAAAACCATACTTTTTGGATTGTCAACAAAAACTAATTCTGGAAATCGGGATATATTCCAAGCAGTTCAAAAATATATTAGAACTACAGGAAGATTCAATGTTTAGCTGTCCTAGCATCGGGTTTTAGCTGTGCCATCATAATTAGACACAAGGTAAACGTTTTACAGAGATAAGTCATCTATATTGTGCTATTGTTACCTCCAATTATATAACCATGTATTTACGGGAATAACTTAACGCCGACCCATTCCCTTATTCTCTCTCCCTTTCCCATCATATTTGTTATGTCCTGTGCGTTTTCTATTTGTTATCTGGATGTTATCCACTTTTTTTTTGTATTGTCAATTCATGTACAAGAGGCCTTCATATAGGCATAGTGCCTGTTGGCCAATTGTTTTGTAAATACAATATGATGAAACCAAATTTTCTCTTGATATTTAACTTTGTGCATGGCCCGTTGTAAATTGGGATATAACAACAGGTGACTTATAAGCAATTTATTGTAACTTTATTGACATGTATGTACAAGTCACAATACTAAAAATACACCATACCATATCTCACCAAACCCATTTTGTCCGATGACTGATTTGTTATTGGGAACCATACTAATGGACAATTGAAAACGGACTATCAGTCGCTGATATTTGAATTTCCTGAGTCTTAATAAAGACTATATGTGATTGAGACAAAGTGAAATATATTTGGGAAAAAAATAGCATACTTAATACCTTTTACATCTTTATGAAATTATGTCAGTTTGCATGCTGATGTGATATTCCCAGAAAGCACCGAGCTTTTCTGGAACTGGAAATGCGTCATGCATGACAAGAGAGTAGGCGATCAACGGTTAATGCGTTGTTTGCCTGAGTAAGAATTAATGTAGGCTCGGTTAATCAAGACAAACTATATTTATTTTTAAAGTATTATATCTTATAGCTTTTACGCATACAGGAAAAACACATATAGGCCATTGTTAGTGAACATGCGTATGTGAAATTTCTGGACAGGACTGCGCATTCTTGAAATTGAGACAGTTGCGCGATACAGGAATATATAGATATATTCGGCAATGGACACAAAGTAAAATATATTTTGAAAAGATATATCGTATCTTACACTTTCTACACCCTTGTGGTAGTATCTCAGTGCCCATACCCATGTGATATTCTCAGAAAGGACTGCACTGGGCAGTTGCGCGCTATCGGAATCGTAGAGACGAATGGAGTCCCTGAAACCATGCATACAGATGGATAGGTATAACGGATGATTAGGAGATGATATCTGATTTTCTCGAAAAAGTATCAATACATGTTTGACCAATTGAGATAAAGTGTAGTATATATGGGAGGAGATCACATCTAATATCTTTGTACTTTTTAAGAAAGTCGGTCAGTGTACCTGCCAATGTGATATTTCAAGACGGGAATACCACATCCTGGAAGTGGACATTTACGTAGAGCGCTTTGAGAATCAGGCAAACTTACACGTCTGCAGTATATGATAATATGTTGATGTTTAGTTTGCCAGAAAAATATTTATTTGGTCTAATGGGCCAAGTAAAATTTATTTTGAAATAAAATGCCTGCATGTCCGTGTACACGCCAATATGATGATGAGGAGGATGATGATGATGATGATGATGATGATGATGATGATGATGATGATAATAATTTTATTTGGATAAAGCTACCCCTTTACAGCGGGGCATCGACAGACCAGGGTAAAACCTGTGATGCGTGCAAAATACATGCAGAATAAACGCAGGCAAATAAAATATAATACAGTTAATATATCGATATAAAACCATATATGTCCCAAGTGTTATGTCCCGTCCACCAAGGACTTGAACACCGCAGAGGTGCCAAGTCTCCCGATTTGGCGGGAGATCTCCCGTTTTTCTAATGACATAAATCACCTAAATTTGTCTATCTCCCGCTTTTTCACCCGTTTCCTCCATTATAATATAATAGGACTCCCGCTTTTTGCAACATTTTTCAGCTTGAGCACCCGTTTTATATGTTGGGCAACTTGGCACCTCTGGCACCGGCCAGGTTTCTTTCAGGTAACGCTTACATGCATGCTCAAATATCTTTACGACATGAATACCCTACTGACCTGCAGCGTCTCCGAGGAGCAGACAAAGCTTTGTAGTAGGAGAAGAGCCAATAAAGTGTTCTGCAAATCCCCAATATGCAAATCATTAGAATTAATAAACATTGATTTAAGTCCCCGTTTTTCAAGAAAATAAATGCCGACTCAGTAAATATACTGCATAACCGTGTTGATATGCCACTCGCACATTACTACCTCCATTGAACCACTCTTTTCTTAAGAATGGGGATTTGGTCGAGTGGATATGTGCGTTTGTCCTTTTAGCTAGGCGACTGGTGCCAAAGGTTGTAGCTTCGAGTCCCGCTCGTTCCGAAAATAAAAATATATATTTTCGGCATTTCCTTAATGCTGGTGGATTTAAGTCCCCGATTCTGGAAATAAATGCCGACTCAGTAAATATACTGCAGATATGGCACTCGCACATAACTACCTCCATTGAACCATTCTTTTTTAAGAATGGGAATTTGGTCGAGTGGATATGTGCGTTTCCCATTTTTGCTAGGCGACTGGTGCCAAAGCTTGTAGGTTCGAGTCCCGCTCGTTCTGAAAAAAAAAAAAATATATTTTCGGCATTTCCTTACCGCTGGTGGATTGAAGTCCCCGATTCTGGAAATAAATGCCGACTCAGTAAATATACTGCAGATATGGCACTCGCACATAACTACCTCCATTGAACCATTCTTTTTTAAGAATGGGGATTTGGTCGAGTGGATATGTGCATTTCCCATTTTTGCTAGGCGACTGGTGCCAAAGGTTGTTGGTTCGAGTCCCACTCGTTCCGAAAAAAAAAAAATATATTTTCGGCATTTCCTTAATGCTGGTGGATTTAAGTCCCCGATTCTGAAAATAAATGCCGACTCAGTAAGTATACTGCATAACTGTTCCAAATCCGCTTTCGGATTTGGGACAGTTGCATAAACGTAGGCCTATGTAGCGAATGTATGTTTAGTCAATAACCCATGTTGATATGGCACTCGCACATAACTACCTCCATTGAACCATTCTTTTTTAAGAATGGGGATTTGGTCGAGTGGATACGTGCGTTTCCCATTTCAGCTAGGCGACTGGTGCCAAAGGTTGTACGTTCGAGTCCCGCTCGTTCCGAAAATAAAAATATATTACCAGGAGGGACTGCGCTTTCGGATTTGGGACAGTTGCATAAACGTAGGCCCATGTAGCGAATGTATGTTTAGTCAATAACCCATGTGGGAGGATACAAGAACAATGGCTTAATTGGCCTGTTTATAACTTAATACACAAGTCACGCCCCAGTGGTCTTACCTGATGTCCTGCAAGGGTGTGGGTATTTTACAAAGAAATACACTGGGAAGATGTAAATTTTTCCTAAAAACTGCCCACAGATACCAGGGATACATTTTGAGTGAAAAATGTTGAAAAGAAAGTTTTTCATTCACACTTAGTGCTCTACATACTTTAATTCTGAAATGCTCAGAAAATGGTGGAATGTACATTTTATTCAAATTTATCAAAGTTTGCCAGATTTTCTATTGTTCTACGTATTAACTCATGCATTTCACGCACATACACTATTGCCACACAATAAATTAATTTTAAAATTGAGCCTCAGTTGAGATAGAGTAATATTTATTTCGGAATAATATATCGTATCTAATACCTGCTACACCGTTACGAAAGTGTTAGTGTACATGTGGATGCGATATTCCCAGAAAGGAGTGTGCTTCCCTTGAATTGGACAGTTGTATATATTTGGTCAATTGTCACAAAGTAAAATAATTTTAAAAGTTGAATACCTTTTGAGACAAGTAAAATATGTATTTTGGAATAAGATATCATATCTTATTCTTTCTACATCCTTATGAAAGTATTATATTGTACATATTGATGTACATCACATTTTGAAATCCTATCAATATTAGGAAAGCTGAAAGCAGTGAAGAGTTCCGAGCAAAACTGAATCGCAATGCAAAGGTCAATAATAAACTCTTTTATATAGGTGATAGGAGGCTATCCATAGCCCATGCCAGGATTCGTATGCAATACAGCAATTAAATTCTCATCTTTTTTACAAAAGGGCTTGTAGCCTCCCCTGTTTGCTCCTGCGGAAGTGCCAATGAAGATGCATTTCATTATTTTTGTGAATGTGATAAATATATCACACATCGGGACGTTTTACAAAGGAAAGTTCCTGGTTTTGCTTCCTTCACCGTTCAGACACTGTTATTTGGGTCAAATAAATGTACCTTCAATGAAAATGAAATGCTTTTCCAAGCATTCCATCAATATATTAATGACACAGGTAGACTTAGGTTTGTTACGTGAGGGAACACATATTATGAAATATGTTTGCAAGTCACCAATTGATACGATATTACTATTGTATATTGAGTCTGTACTTACTATATATTTACCTTATATGTACATATACATGGGAAGCTAATGCCCCAATTGCTTACTCTATGTGACGTATTGTCTTGGTCTTTTTCTAGATCATGTACAGGCTTTTGCTATCTATTTGTTTGGTCATGTTGGGTTAATCCTTAATTAGTCTTAGTAAATTTTTGTGGTCTCTTGTGAACTTACTATGTACTTTTGTATGTACAAGAGGGATTTTTATAGGCCTCTCTCCTGTTTCCCAATTGTGTTGTAATAAAATATGTTTAAACCAACACGGAAGGTTCTGGTCCTTTTTCACACATTTCAGCGTCTCATATTTTCAGAGGTCAATCCATGTCAAATACAACACAGAAAAATTTGAAAATATATGTTTGCAGATAAGGTTCTCAAAATGTTCAAATTCACAAAGTGCACACAAACGATTCTAGAATTGCGCAGCGCCCTTTGCAATTTCACACAATGGCATGCAATGCGAGAATTCCTAAAATGCGTATGGTATTTCCAGAATTACGCAGATGGATCTGAATAATTATATTCCAGAAATGTCGATTGTGTATCAAAAACTTAATCATTTTCCAGTTTTGCTAAACATATCTGCTTACATAATGCAGCCTGGGATTTCAAGTTGCGTATCTCATAAAATCTTTTCAAATCATAAGTTGGTCACGATTTGAAATGTCTTTTATAAAAAATCATTCTGCAAATATACAGCTGTTAAGAAATTACAGTCATATCTTTCATGAAAATTACGTAGTAGCTCCTTATGTCATTTCAGTATAAACAACTTGTTCCCTGGTAAAATTTATGAGAAACAATTGCTTTTATGTACAACAGAAATAACTAGTGTTAATGTTTAAAGGAATACAACCATGTTTTTTAAATCCTACATCCTCTTTTTATTTTAGCACAACTCCGCTGTGCGTGTCACATGATGACGTAACTAAACAGCATTCGCCTGCAAAACCAACCAAATTTTATGTACAAGTGTTATTCACTCCACGTGAATAAAACAAGAAAAACGTGGAGTTGGATCTGCTTCGTTAGCTGATAGCCCAGCCAAGGCAATGTACATATAAAGCAGATAATTACCGCCTTATTCGATGGGCCACTTTAACATTATACAAGGCACATTTTGTCTCTGTTGCATTTCCCCACCCTTGCCTACGAAACACACATTTTCACCAGATTGCTTTAGCAGGTAGGTCCCCTGCTCTAAGAAACGTGACAACCCCAGCTGCAGACGGTGTTTAGTTTCTTAGTGGGTTTGTCCCCAGCAGCAAAGGGTGTTTAGATTCTTAGTGTAATGGACCCAGTATTCGAAACACAAACATTAAGAATATCTGTAAGCCTGAATCCGAGAAAACTTCCTAAGATTTCAAAGGTTGCACCTTCAGTTTACACGACATTTACATCTTTGTCACACACGTCAATACTTTGGTTCCCCAATTATGGTAAAGCATAATTCAGCAATGGATACCAAGAAATGTGTACAATACCAGACTGTTGTGTATTTGACAATCAAATTATATCACTGTTTTCTTTTAAAAACTGTTTCAGATGTTTAGTTAAAAATCATTTTCTCTTAAAAATGGTCTCCTTTCAAATTGCTGCCCGTGATGTAAAATTTCAAAGGCGGATGCAGCGATAGCATATATTTGTCTCATCTTGTGTATAATACTTGTTACATACGGCTACATTATCATCTTATTTTTATTACATAAGCACAGATGTATAGAAAAAAATTGCATTTTGTCAGATATATACTGTCTGAATTCATTAGGAGGGTGGCGTTCTCAACTAAACTAGCCATGTTGTACAATGGTGGTGGCGAAACGTTTCAATCCAGTGTTTTCATTTCTATAAGCTTTATAGACATCTTAGAAATCATTCTCAGATCCACAGCTGCTTATTTTCATCAAGTATGATGAACCATATTTAAATATCAAATACAGTGACTAAAACAATCAGCATTACTTTAGTTTTTAGCTTCTACCTTAAAGCAAGGAATGGTCTCACCTTAAGGCGGCACACATACCACATTGAGTGTAGCACATTGGAACATGCTGTCAAACTCAGACAATAGAGGCATGCGCATTAATTTCCCGCCACAACTGCATATATGGTTGTCTCAGTAACCATATTCTCGCCTGGCGAGATACGGGAAGCTACCTGTGCAAGCAAGTGGAATATTATTAATATTTTGGCTATAAAGAATACTGCGTACAGGCAGAGGAAAATTTATTCTTATATATAATTTAGGAAACACTAAATGAATATGACTTTGGCAATTGTAAATTTAAATTTCTCTAAAAGACTCTAATTTGGTGGGAAAGGGGTATCTGGCCCTGTCTGTGGCAGTGATATGTCCGTGTATCCTGCGTGATTCACAGGGGTGGACCCTGTGCTTTGTGGTGGGAAATCAATGATGCATGTCTCGCATTATGACAAGTTAAAAAGTATTTCTAAAGTGACGACAACATTAAGGTTTCTTCTGTCTTGATTGGCTTAGTTCCGCGGCGAATCATTAAGCCGGGTCTGTCCAGCTTTGCGGCCATGTTCAACAAACTCTATCGCGGTGATCCTGTAATGCCGGACCAGATCCTGAACTGAATCGAAGGCCTGCGCAAAAAAAAAAAAAAAATGAAAAAGGTGATAAATATGATACCAGTACTTGTCAGTCTTGTGACAAGAGTAACTTAATTCTTTGAATCTTTTGATAGGAAACTACACCAACTGCTTTCCTCTGCCTGATTCAAGCCCGGTGCTGCTCGCCCAGCAAAGCAATTAACCTGGACCGGTTTTTCCTCTGGAGATACAGTGCAAATTTCCCCCAATTTTGCTGGACCTTTATTTGCATTTCTTTCACTCATACATGTAGCACAGACCCATGAGAATGAGAACCCAAGGAAACAGTATTTTAACATAGGTCTAACAGGAACTATATCCAAAATAATGAAAGTTAACTTCTGTTATATACTTGAGATGGGAAACAGTGATATTATATATACATATATATATATATATATATATATATATATATATATATATATAACACAATTCATATTAACACAAGTGATCATTATGGCATAAGCCGTAGGATTTACTCGCGTCATCAAGAATGACATGTTATGTATTGTTAGTCTCTTTTAGTTTGAAGAAAAAAAGACAATTTTTTTATCTTTTGTAAGAGCATGCACCAGCTAGAAACCTGATAAATCGCTGACTGCAAAGTCAACTGCCAAGGATTTTAGTAACAGAATTACGCTGATCTCTTGGAATGAAACTGTCCATCCATTAATCACTGCAACTTTGTGTATAGAATGTGGCTTTACGAAGAGAATCTGCACTTAATCCTTAGGCAGGATGTGGCTTTATGAAGAGAATCTGTACTGAATCCTCAGGCAGAGGTTTAGGTAGATAGACATATTATCTTGATTGTGAAACCTGGCCAAAATTGATTCCACCAGTGCTTCTCGTATCGATCGAAACTTTTTGGCGGCCACAGTTTTGACCGGACAGGGATCTCTCTCTCTCTCTCCCCCCCCCCCCTCCCTCTCTCATCGGTTTAAAGTTTTACTTTCGACATGCTACATTTTTTAACACTCGACAATAGAAATAAACAAAATGCCTATATAAAAACATTAGGATAAAGCAGCATTTAATGTTGGATACAATTTGGTTTTCAAAGGTTCCTTTGAAAATTTTTCTTCATATAGATTTAACTGTAAGACAGGGTTCGATCAATTTTGACTGTTTTCAGAGAAATTTTGTGAGTTTGAATGTGTAGATTTAGAATTTTGATTCTCTAACAATTCTGAAAGTGCGTGCTTTCATATGAATATGTCCGGGTTAATATTTTGGAAAGTGAAAGTATATATTACAAATACAGTGGTTAGTTACTGTTTTATTTTATTTACTTACTTACTTATTTACCTTCTTACATATTACGCTTGGGGCCTTTTGCCACGCCATTGTACAGAACTATTAATGGTACATGTCAACGCTATCCGAAAATGTGGGCATTCAGGGTAAACCCGAACATTTACACTTCTCCTTCCTGTTTTCAACAAATATTCTGACGTAAATTTGTCTGTGTTTTGCTACTTGGAATATAAAATCAGTAAGCTGGAATTTCGCGAAACATTACAGCATCAGCCCCATTTTGAATTTTATCTAGCCCTATCTGAAATTTCAGGGAAAAATAAAACAACAGGCACTTTTAAGAAAACCGAACACATATGAATAATCGTGTTTTTTATGAGACTCTCCAAGTAAAGGCTCACTGAACAATACAAAGTTCAAAGTGTTTTTCCGAAAAAAAAAGTGTTATTTGTTTAAGTAAATCCATTTAATTCCGAAAATATGACACAAAACTAGGCCTGCATATGATCCAGTTGTAGATACTATAGCGCCACCTGCCGGGACTTTGTTTCAAAGTTTTGTAAAAGTGTCTACCTTGATATTTAGAGCCATGCTAGGACGTCAGTACGCTTTAAAAGTGCCATGTGAAGCTTCACGTGAGATACCCACGTACCTTATGCAATTATAATGCCACAAAAGGCATATTTTTATTGTAAATTTAAGTTACTGACATTTGATCCGGGTTTGACTGGATCTATGTACAGGTTTACGAGATTGTGTGACAAATCTGACTACTAGACAATGTGATGATATTTCTTGCAAAATTTCACATATTTGAAGTTTCCGCAAGAGTAATGATCATGTTAATGTAGGCAATTTAAGAACGATTTAATGTGCTTTGTCGATGGTGCAGAATTAGAAAGTTCAAAAGTTTGGTTATAATCTGTTACAGTTTTGAAAAGTCTTATATGTTTGGGTTTACCCTGAAGCTCAAATGTGATCCAACCCAATAAACCTACTGGTTCTCCTTGTTTCTTTTTTCCAAGTGCCATTTTCTGGTCGGGCCGTCGTCGCACATGGAAGTGCCACACTCTTCTCTTATAGAACACCGAAAGTGCATAAGGATTAGCCGAATCTGGACCGTCTCTGCTTGGGCGTACTAGGAAATTCCCATCTTTACCCCTGTTCAACAGTTTATGCTCAGACTCTTGCCTGCTTGACCGCCCATGGTACCACTGACACTGCCAAAGGTTGTCCTTTTTCTTCTGCAAAAGGACCAAAATGCAAAATTCTAAACATGATACGAAAATGTGTCTCAGCATTATTTGCATACATTTTATATAGTCTGTTAAGAAAATCTAAACTCTTCCTGATGCAACATGCATGTGATAAAGGCGTGCTTTACTTTTTGCAAAGTGTAATGTACGATTAAAAACAAACAAAAGAAATTCGCTTTCCAATGCAGACATTACTGCTTATGGCACACGTCTATATGGCTGTATCTATATCAAACTTTTAACACCATAAAAATGGATTTAGTCAGGTGAGCCATAGTTTTGCGGACTTCTTTCACCTGAATCCAGTTATACATCACACAAGACAGGATTTCAGCTCAATCCCCTGAATACAACAAAGACAATTTCTGGACTCCATTAGCTACTATGCTAACTCATATACATAGGCCTACATGAAACCACACTGTGCTGCAGGTGAGGTCTTGGACTGGGCAAGCCGGTTCAAGGTGAGCTAGGTTCTTGTCCCACGCAAGCGCCAGGGCAACATTGTTTGGGGTCGGGGAGCATTTACAACCGTGACCTGTTATTCTGAGCCACACTTTCGGAGAGTGAATTTATGGAAAGTAAACTCGACAAGTCGCATCTTTGATTAATTTAACATATTTTATTTAAACAGAAAAGGGATTGGAGAACAAGCTTACAGCTTATATCAACTCCTCTCCGTGTTAATCCAACATGACGCAGGTCAATTGATAACAATAAGTGCATGAAAACAAAATAAGCAGTACAACTTAAACAAACAAGAGTGAGTTAACTCAAGCTCAAATTAATTTACATTCTAACATGAACACAATCAGTCAACATGAATTCAATATGTACAGCAATAAGGGTAAGTGTACTGGTTATATGATGCTATTGGCAGGAACAGAGACGTTGCAAATAGACAGGCCAGAAAAGTGTAACCAAAATAAGAATCTTTTGGTCGTAAGTATGTAATTTTGAACAGCATTAAACAGAATTTCATTTTCTTCCATGGTGGCCAAAGGACACTCAAAAAACGTGTTGTTTACTGTTGGTTCACTAGAGGGTGGGATTTGTTGAAATAGCCGGGACCTTGATATTGTGTACCGGGAGCAGTCGAGCAGAAAATGTTTCACAGTATCACGTTCCATTCAGCAATTACAATCGGGGTTGTCAATAAGATTATGTTTAAACAGATGATGATTATATAAACTAGACTCTGAGCGTAGTCGCACATGGGGTACTTGAACAGGTCGCGTGCCGCAGTAGCAGTAACGGGGTGGCTTTTCCAAGTTTTTGTTTAAATTTCTTTTGAACGTTGCAAGTGAAGGAGAGGCTTTTGTATTTGAATGAAGAGAGTTCCAAAGAATAATGGTTGAGAGAAAAAAGAGTTGTGCCTAAAAGTAGTTCTGCATCTCATTGCTGGGATATTTAGTGGATTTCTTATTTCATAAGTAGGTTCTATTGATTGAGGCAGCCTTTCTTTCAAATACGCGGGCTATTACCGTTGATAATTTTGTAAAAATGGACCATTTTTGCTTTTCACGTCGCTCGTGCAAGTTTCCCATTTTGTTTCATTGTAAAGTAATCTTGTCCAATTTTCTTATCATTAAGGGAAATAAACCATTGTTTAGCCCAAACAAATACTGCACCAAGGTGGCCATTTAATGTCATCGTTGCCAAATAGTCAAGTTCTTTTTCGGTAATGCCAAAAAGAAATGTGTCTTCTGCAAACATTCTAATATTTGATTCTAATATTGAAGCCAGATCATTTACATAAACCAAAAACAAAAGTGGTTCTAAAATGGAACCTTGGGGTACACCAGCCGAAAGGTTTGACCACTTAGACGACTGCCCATTGATTACTACTCTTTGTCTTCTATTTTCCAAGTAACTGATAAACTATTTGTATAATTTTCCATTAATTCCAAGTTTTTCAAGTTTGTGCAGTATCCCCTTGTGCCAGACACAATCAAACGCTTTACTTATATCTAAAAATACAAACTTGCCCTTCATCTATAGCTTCTGCTATAAGGTCATACACCTCGAGTAGTTGGCACACAGCTGAATCACAAGGTGAGTAAGCAGACTGCCATCTAGCTAACAACTGGTTCACTTTACAGAATGATACACATCATTGAAGACACAAGGCTCAAATACTTTCACTTCTACACTTTAAAGAGATATGGGTTTGTAATTTTCCTTAAGTCGCATCTTTAACATGAGCATCTGTTCAACTTCATATTGATGCATGGCTGTTTCTTGCAGGGTCAACTTTGAATCCCATAGATGATGTCGATGTGCTTGCGGTTTTAATGGGATAATTTGATTTTGATTTGCTACTTTGTTAGATTGTTCAAATTCTTTGCTTCATTGGAAAATTTAGGATCTAATTGTACATTGCATTTCCCGCTTTATAGGACTGGCGGTGGCGGAAACTATGAAATAAACTTTCTGTTTCCTTCTCACCATTTTCCCCCTGAATATCGGTGGGGCGGGAGGATATTATATTATTTTTTATCCCCTACTACATGAAAAAGGGGCTATTTTTCAAATTATGGAGTGGATCAACATTCCCCTTGACTTGGCTAAATAAAATTGAAATTAGGAGTTAAAAATGGTTGGGTGGGCGGTGATGAAGAATCTGAATGTATCGAACGGTTTTGGACAATTAAAAACGTCCTTTTGCAGAAAATTCTGGAATATATGCATTGCTTGGCACTATCGTCTACCAACGTACGATATCGTACCTTAGCTAATCATGTCCTACCGAACATCTATCGTGCCGTGTGAGGTGACATTTTCAGGGTCTATCAGTAATTGGCCAGTCCTGCACAAACAAGGGCGTCAGCTCGCCCGTAAATAGGCTGCAGCCAAACGTTACATACATACAGAGATGCCAACTGTCCCTCATCATCAGGGACAATCCTTGAAATAAGCTGCAAATATGACTATATATAGTGCGTGTCCTGCATCAAAATTGACTATTTGCTGTTATATTCTGTGTTACCCGTACGAAATTTTCCGTATTGATTATAACAGAAATATAGCAGAAATATTGCAGGATTTGATTTTCTCGCATGTTTCTCTTCAAATTAATACAGATCTTTTTCTTGTTTAATTTTCTCGCATGCTTCATTCAAAATCTGTAATGAAATTTCTTGCATATGCGAGATTTTCTCCAAATCTGTGATAAATTTCTTGTATATGCAAGAATTTTTTCAAGCATAAGCAAGAAAATACCATCAATGCAGAAAAGTTATTGCATTATTACAGAAAAATGGACTTAAAGAAAATTTTCCATTTGGATTCATTACAGAAATGGACTTAGAAAAATTTTCTCTCTAAACTTATAGCAGAAATGAACTTAGAAAAATTTTGCACTAAAATTATTACAGAAACAGGACTTTGCAAATTTCGTCCTTCCCTAAATTGTAAAAGAAATAGACTCAGACCATAATTATGTGCATAAAAGTACTTCATCCCTTTATTTCTGGGTTTATGGTAATTATAAACAGTAATGATATACATATTTTAACTTGAATTCTGTATCAATGTAACAAATAATGTTCATAAAACGATTCCTGGAGGTACACATAATGCCAATACTCAATATTGGTGTTGGTTAAGTAAAGCATACAGAATTTATAGGACATTTGTACTATCTAAATAAGAATGTAAGCAATAAAGGCAACACATGTCATCTACTGTGGAAAAAGTGTCTTTACATCCTAAGAATTGCATTTTCACTGGCCACTTTGCCTTTTCTTTTCCATTAATTTAATGGCAGTTTATTTTCCATTTTTATGGGGTGAGGGAAGGTTAATTAACATTTTTGTTGGGGTAGGGGAAGGGTAATATATATATATATATATTTTTATAAAATTGCTGTTGTTCTTTACATTTCACCATCATGTGTTTAATTAAGGACTCTATTTAAAATCTGAATGTAGCCACATTTTTATTGGGTGAGGGAAGGTTAATTCATATTTTTTGGGGGGATATATATATATATATATATATATATATATATATATATATATATATATATATATATATATATATACATATATATATATATATATACATTTCACCATCATGTGTTTAATTAAGGACTGTATTTAAAATCTGAATGTAGCCACAAATAACAAGTCTTAGAGTCTTTAAAGCTGTTAAACTTTTCAGCAAAAATCAGTACATGTATTGGAAAAGTGTAAGAACATAATAAGTATATCCATGTATTGTTGAGTTTGTCTGTCTCTGGCTTTCAGACAATAAGATCCAAACTGTGTTGTCCCAAATAGTTCTATTAACAATGAAATATTTCTCACAATGGAACAGGGGACCACTTCACTCCAAACAATCAACGTCAATAAATTCATCACTTTTATATATAATATAATATGTGCATCACTTACAGGCTACCTTTGGCTTGATGACTGGTGAAAACAGTAAAAGTAATGGGAAAATTTGAGATGCCCCATTTTGATTCACAACATGAAACTTTAGTTTCCTGCACATTTGAGGGGAGTTTAATCTATATTTCTAGTAAATAATGATTATCATTTTTGTAACTGTTGTGGAAGTATTGCACCCAACTGACACTATGAAAGGGAAACAAACAACATTTCCATTATGTTAGCTCTCAGAAAATGTGTTAAATAATTTTTTATTTTTTAAATTTTTGTAGTAGTTATTCACAAATCACAGCAGAGCAATCAGTAGCAAATTTGCAAAAACGTGTGACAAAGGGGGTGGAAAATGCAAAAATGCATTTTGCCACAAAGTTGCAACAACATATCTTAAAAAAAATAAAAAAGAAGTAGGGGTATTGGCATTCCAGAAGTTAATTTCGTATTTTCCACACACCTTCAGCCATTCCTAGTTCCATCTGTCAGTTCGTATTTTCTTACCGCCAAACCGGAAGTTGACCAGTTTGAATTTTGAACACATGGGAGAGGCAAGATGTGACCATGAGATGGCCGGGAAGCTGGCTGAGACTTCCATACAGACTTTTTAAATAGGTATGTACACGCAGAGTCAATTTTCTGCAGAGTCTTACACTTTGCATGTGTTTAGAGCATGTAACTTGCAGTCAGTGGGACCGAGTAAACACATGCATTGAGTTTGTGGTCCACAACTGTCTTTGCAGCTGCTGGCTGAGCCTGAAATTTTACCCCAAATTTTACAGCCTGGCTTGAAACGGTAACTTTAGATAGTTTCAAGTCAGTCCCCAGGGAGTGAATTTATTTAGCTGTTTGGCATGGAATGTGATTGTTCCTCAGTTTATTTCAGTACTTTAGCATGGAATGCAGTGTGTGGGTCACAAACATATTGGTTATATTATTGCACCATGCAGTCAGCCAAAATTCCACGGACCAGGCCATGGACCATGCATGGTGCCTCAGGTTGCAAAACTCCCTTGAAGTTGAATCTTGACATACATTTCCAAAATCCTGTGTGAACAAATTGCAGTCAAGATAGTTTCTTACCCAGCTAATTATTATCAAAGACCCTGACTGCCTTAAAAAAAAAAAAAAATGTGCAAAATACTGTTTTGAATTTGATGTTACAGTATTTCTCGGGTGGAAGATTAGTTTAAAATAATTCAACTTAATGCTTCATTTTTTTCTGCTGAATCATCTGTGCAACAAATTTGAAAATTTGCACAAAAACATTTGGAGATTATTTTTTTAGGCAAGGCTAACTTTATTTTCCTGCTATGTCCATCTTCAGGTGATGCTCAATATTGCCAGTGTTACAATCAGTAACAAATGAGTCAGTGGCTCTATATATTAATTCGAGTTGACATGTGCAAATGTGTGCTAAATTTTAAATTTTTGTAAAGCCTAATTGCCAAGATATCTGTTTCGACTTTATTGATAGCCCTACATGCATTTTTCTATCTATTTTACATTTTTATATGGCACTATATTTCATCTACGGTTAGATTCTTGGACATGTAATTTAAGATATTCTTGCATTGGTGTTAGCTAACTCAGAAAAGAAATTTTTAAAATTCCTATATTTTCACTCTGACATGAAAAATTAAGTACATGTATTTAACTTGAGAACTGTTAATTGTTTTTCCATTTTATGTATCATACTATTAAAATTTGAAGATCAATATTTCAGAAACTGCAAAGATAAATTTTCAGTTCTTTTTAAGATGTGTAATTAATATTTTTGTCCAAAGCACTTTCACAATTGAATGTAATTCACGGTGTTTCTGTCTTTTGTGGTTTGTTCCAGTAAGGCCTTAGTGCATAAACAAAATTGAAGTGGTGGTACATATGGCAGGATTGATGAGAAACCACTTCAAGTTAACATGTTGTACACCAAGACCAATAGCTAATTACACTCTATACTTGCATAATATGTCTTATTTGTCCTATAAGGATTAAGTTGTACGTATACAGAGGGTCTCTCATGAGGCACCACTCTGACAATAATTGTACAATGTGAAAAAAACACTTTTATTTGTGTGTAATAAATATGGAGTTCGATCTGGAATAAAAAATGAAAATTCATAAAATGGCTTAATAGCAAATATGGTAACTTTTGCACATACATTGTATTTTATAATCATGAAACCTATACAGTGAAAGCATCTCTATGGAAACTTAGTAAATAAATAAGTAGTGATCACATTTCATATTTAGACTTGAGGCTTTTTAAAATAGGTTTTGTGTGTTAGATTTTCCTTCTTTCTTTTTTTTTCTTACATGCAAGGCTAGCCATAGTTGAAAAAATAAAGCTCACACAACCAACTTCTAGAATCACCAACCAATGTATATCTATATATTTTCAGGATTCTGTGCAGGACAGATGCACAGCTGACATACAGCGGGTGATGGCTAGCAAAATAACTGGAATACTGTCCAAGAAGCTATTTACCAAAGACCTAATCAGCAGCCTGGCAAGCGTGGTAGACCAACCCACTAAGAGCCTCTAGATTGAAGAAAAAAGTGGACTCTTAGCATGTATGATTTGTAAATACATGTAGTTATGAATATAGTGGAAATAAATGTTAAAAATTAATTCATTGGCACACTGTTCTCATTTTTCTTATTCTTGTCAGGATCAAACTGTGTGATACTGTCTCAGTTTTTGTAGTCAAAGGTACAGGTTAATATTACAGTTCTTCCAAACCTACATGACTACTTGGACCATGGGCAAAAGAATTCTCAACCATTGAATTTTCAGGTTGGCCATATACTTCCTGTATTTTCAATATGCCCCATTATTATATTTGTAGTATGGCTGAAGAACCTTTACCCATATTATGCAAGAAAATGGCTATGGATTACAGATTTTGAGGCTCATTTACATAATCTTGTGCATTGTCTCTCATACATGGCAGATTTTCAATATAGCAGATCTGCTATATATACAAGATCTCGCATATGCGAGAAAAATACCATCCATTACAGATTTTGAAGCTCATTTACATAATTCGCTCTATTTCTCGTATATTTCTCGCATATATGTGAGATCTCGCATGCATTGCAGATTTTCAATAAAGCAGATCTGTTATATATACAAGATCTCGCATATGGCAGAAAAATGCCATCCCATTACAGATTTTAAAGCTCATTTAAATAATTCGCTCTATTTCTCGCATATTTCTATAATAGATTCTGAATCTGCCATGTTGTTCCTCTATATTACAGATCTTGCATAAATATTAAAGAAATTCATTGTAGATCTCGTATACTGTTTTCTTGCATGATTCTGTAATATATTTTTCGTACGGGTAATTATTCTGTGTCCCTGATGGTCTTGACCACTTGTCCCTGAAATGACACTTTGAATGTTGGTATCCCTGTAGATATGGCAAGCCGTTTTCATGCACATGGCATTTCCATATATCTTTGAGAAATCAAGATATATGAGAACAAATAAAGATAACTTCAAATGATTATTAGATATCTTAAAGCTGGGATGTATCAGTAGAGATCCCCGGGCAGAGATACATCACTGAATACATGCATGAACTATACTGACTACATCACCATACAAACATGACATTTTCAGAATAGACACAAAAAATACAATTATATAAATGGTTATTGATAAACACAAAAAATAAATAAATGAAAATACAACACTTTCAAGTCACAACAGGAACACTGATACATTTACTTATGTGCATTATAAGAACAACCTGAAAATATGAGAGTTTGAAAGAGTATTAAATCAGCTGTAGGGCGTCATGTGATGTCATGAAAATATTTTTGTTAATTATTGTCTAAATGAACGTCTGTATGGTTAAGATTTTAAAGATTAAATTTACTATTCAACATATGGGCAAATCTCTATCACATGTGTATTTCTTGTTCATATACGTGTAAATCTTTTTCACAATTGTAAACTTCATGAAAATTTCACGTGTAAATTTTTTACACATTTGCAAAGGATATACGCGTGCAAAATGCTTTTTCCCATAAGGCTTAGTGTAAAGATTAACACATAGCTCATATGTAATACAGTTTTGCAGATGTGTAATTCATTACACATGTGTAATAGGGAGAGCAAGAACAGAAGCTTCTACTGCTCTCTTGTAGAGGGTATTTCAGTCATTCTGGGCTACAGATGTGCATTCACATTACTTTTCATTGTAATTTAAAGCTGAAAAACTTTAAAACCACTCGGTCCAGAACACAGCAACTTGCATAAAATTGACTGGTTTTCAAAGTCATAGAGCCATATGCAGAAAGGAAGTTTAAATAAATCTTAGATTAGCTTTAATCATAGTTTTGTTAATCTTAGAATTAGACTCATATGCACAAGGCCCGATTTAACGCAGTTTAACTAAACTACACAGTTAAAAGTTAAACTGCTGCCCATGTCGTTTCAGGGAAGGCATTCCTTTTTTGCCCAGAATTAAGGTTGGGGTTTTACCAGGGAATCCTCTAAAAATGGCATCCAGGCCTAGCAAAAGACAGGCCAGTGGCTTGCGGGCTGGTAATTTCTTCATGCAGAAGAGAGAATTATTGTTAGAAATTGTTGAGAAATATATACAGATTATAGAGAACAAGTATACAGATGGGGATGTAGCCAAAAAAAAAAAAGAAAGAATGAAAACTGGAAAAGCAAAGCAGGTGATTTTTCAAAGCAATGTGCAGGTGGACAGCGCATAATAAGAATTTTTGAAAACCAATAGTGGCATGTAATTTGTATTCACCCACCAATGATGTGAATTTCAAGTGATCAATTATGACGCTTGCATCTAAGTGTAAAATGCATACTTAAAACAGCAGTTCATAGGCATTTTGAATGGGAAACCTGTAAAGTGTGAGCCATTAATTGCTGCATACTGTCCACCATGAAGGTTATGACTTGCCGTAATTTTCAATAGAGATGCTTCTGATCAAAGAGGTATCGTGTGTTCTGATATTTAATTGAACCATACATTCACTCATAAATGTTGAAATGACTTTTCACTTAAACATGGAAGATTTTTATAATAAAAACTGCAAGAATGTTGGAGATAGCTTGAAAGGATTTTACATAATTTAGTTTTTGATGAAAAAACAATGAAACTTGCATCAATTTAAAATTATACCTCAACCAATACTATGTTTATTGTGACATATCTGCAGAAATTATTATTTAATTTAGGCCACAAAAAATATCCTGGTTAATCATCGGCACCTGCTTTGTCTTTTGTGCCGCCCCAAATTTTAAAAAAAATTCTTATTTGTTAATATTTGCCACAAAGAAACACAGAAAGTTTGAATACAGTTAATCATATGGAGGGAAGGGAAAAAAACGCCCACCCTCATCACTTTTTTTGAAAACTACTGATGAAAAACTGGGATTTTTTATGTGGCCTAAAAGGATGTTTTTCAGTACATGTATTGTGAGTTTTTGTTAAGAACAAATTTCAACAGTTTAAAGAGAAGTAACATCAGCTTTTGTGAGAGAGTGTTGGATCCAGTGATATATCAGGAGCAACTTACCATGCCCTGCCCCTGCCCCCATCCCCACCCCCCCACCCCCCGAAGAAGGCGTGGCATACACGTGTAGTTTTGATCATGATGGTTGGTCGGTTGGTAGAGAGATTGTGGTTTCTGCACCATCACTCAAGAAGTTTCTGAAATGACTTTAATACTGCTCAGGTATATTCCTATATAAGGGCTAGGTGAAGTATGAAGGTGGTTGACCTTGACCCTAGTTTCCAGGTACTTTTGTAAGTTTTGGTTTCTGCACAATAACTAGAAAAGTTTTTGAGGTATACATGTATTGCATAGGATTATAGTCCTTATCCAGGGTTACGTCAAGTGGAGTTGGGTGACCTGGACCCAAATTAGAATGTCACAAGGCCACTTTAGTGAACTTGGTTCTGCACTGTAAAGAATTTATGTTGTGACTACAATATTGCACATGGTAATGGTCCTTAATTAGAGCTTGGTCAGCCTAGAAGATGGATGACCTTGACTAAATTCTCAAGGTCACCACCTGGAGTCCTATTAGTGATCTTGGTTTCTGCATGATAACTAAAGATATTTTTAATCTGGGGCTTCTGTATTGCACAGGAATATAGCCTTCTGTAAGGGCTAGGTCAGGTTCTGATATGTGTGACCTTGAGTCAATTCCCAAGGTCACCAAGCCACATTACTGAATTTGGTTTCTGCTTAATAACTGCAGCATTTTTTAGAGCCAGATCTTGTATTTTATAGTGTTCTATTAAGGCTAGATCAGCTGCAAAGAAAGGTAATCTGATCTAACTTCCAAGGTCACAATGCCACTTTAGTAAATTTGCCTTCTACATCCTAACTCAGAATTTAACCTAGGATATCAATATTGCACATGAAAATTGTCCTCTATAAGGGCTTGATAAAGTTAGATTACAGACAACCTCGACCCAGTTCTCAAGGTCACCACACAGGTTGGTTTGTCTGTGGTTTCTGCAACATAACTCAAGAATTTTTTGAGGTAGGACTTGGATACTGCCAAAGTATACACTCCTCAGTAAGGGCTAGGAAAAGCTTGAAGATGGTTAACCTTGACCTTATTTCCAAGGTTTCAGAGGCAATATGTATCTTCAAGGTCACAAGGTGACTGCAGCAAATTTGGTTCTGCAACTTTCTAACATAGAATTTAACCTCGGACTTCAATATTTGCACATGAGTCTGTCACGGCATGGTCAACTGAGAAGATAGATGACCTTGACCGTATTCTCCAGGTCACCGAACAAAGTCTTTTAGTGGACTTGGTTTCCACATAATAACTAAAAGACCTTTTTGATCTAGGGGTTTCATAATGCATAGGAATATAGCCTTCTGTAGGATCAAGGTCACGTTTGCAAATGGGTGACCTTGAGCCAATTCCCAAGGTTACAGAGACAGAGCCACATCACTGAATATGGTTTCTGCTCAATAGATGGAGATGTTTTTGAGCTAACGCCTTCATATTGCACATGTCTATAGTCTTCTATAAGAGAAGATCAACTTCAAAGAGGGCTGACCTTAACTATTTGCAAGGTCACAGGCCACTTTTGTGAACTTGATTTCTGCATCCTAACTCAGAATTGAACCTAGGATATCAATATTGCACATGATAATAGTCGTCTATAAGGGCTTGGTAAAGTTAGAACACAGAACACAGGTGACCTTGACCTAATTCTCTAGGTCACCGCACAGAGCCATTTTAGTGAACTTGGGATTTGTGAGCTTAACAATGAAGTTGCATTCCTGCTAATAATGCAAGTGTGGTTGTACATGTACCTATTTATTTAAAACTTGTGCAGATGGTTTATCATGTAAATTAAATGACCCATATTAGATATAGGGTTAGCAGGTCAAATAGGGGCTACATCAGGTTTGCAAATTGATGACTTTCATCCACTTGCCAAGGTCATGGTTAGGTTAGAAATTTTTGGATCATCCCTCATATATAAATGCATAGAGATACCTAATAAGCTACACTAGGTCTACAACCATGTAAGACTATCAACACAATATTTGGAAGCATAACATCACTTACAATATTATTTGTTTATCGTGTTGCAATAAATATAATTTGATTGTGAGACTCCTTTTTAACTTGTTGATCTATTATTAGTAGCGTGGTAAATTTTTGATTTCATTATTTTCAGTGCATGGTGTGCAAGCTAGGTAAGGTTGATCTTGACCACATAAGTGCAGTGTTTGCTGGTCCAAATGTCTAGTTGCTGCCAAAACCTTTTTCCACTGACTATTTCTCATAAATGTCTCTGTTATTGCTGTCTATATTTCTGTCATTGTATTCTTCCATCCCACGTGTTGTTGCATTATCCTAGTGAATATTTATTCTAAAATCTTAAGTGCAGATTTCTCTTAAGATCTATAGTATACAATTGTAGGTCACAGTGCTATTTGTTGGTCACATGGAGCTATATACCATTCTTCTCATTCTAATTACCCTGACATCTCAAAAATACCACCAGATATTTTTCTTAAGTTTGGTACATAGAGGTATTGTTACTGGTAAATAGCCTAATTATATTTTCAGATCACTGTGACCTAATATTAATAGTTTTCCTGACTTGTGTATCCTCAGTAATGCATTTCTCTGACATGTCTCAGTCAATTTTTCTGAAATTAGGTGTACTTATGCACAAAGGAGTTTCAGGAAGGGTTATTATATTTTGAGGTCACTGTGTCCTATTTGATGGTCACTGTGACCTATGTATAAGCAATCAGAGAAGCTTTTCAGAAGGAGTCGTCGAAGGTATGGCATAAGTTCTCTCTATTACCACAAACGTCAGTCAAAGTCAAAGTCAAAGTCAAAATATCCTTTATTTAACCAGGGAGGCTCTTACAGTTATAGAAACTGGTTTCCAAAGAGGCCCTGACAAATGGACGCACATAGTATTTACAGGGCAAACAGGACTAAATCATTAGGCAACACCTTTATACATAGGACTAAAACAGTTGAAAGTATATGTAGTGATCATGATCTTATAAAAGCATATAGTCACTACTTTTGGTTTTCCATGAGTGGACCCACGCCTGCCTCATGTCGACTGATTGTCCCTGTTGCCTGACGAAAATATCTTAGATTTTGGTGGGAAAATAACAAGCAAGTCGCGAATACAGTATAATCTTTGATGGAATAAGGGCCAGTCAAAATTTTAAACATTTTCATATTAGTGCAAACAGTAGGCCTACGCTTTGGGCTTGGGGGGGGGGGGGGGGGGGGAGCTAAGGGCAACTGTACTTATTTGTTTCTGTTTTTTTTTTAAATACATCAAGGCTACTGATTTGTTTGCTTAAACCGAAATATGTTGAAAACTGATGAATTTATAGTAATATTAACACGAGAAGCAGATGAACATTAGGCCTACATGAACAAACTTTAGGGTCCGAACAAGTGGTCAAACAAAATAGCTTTTCCTCTTGGTTTAAATCAGCACATTTTGAAGTATTAATATCAAGCGGGGGGGTCCACGGGATCTGTAAGTTAGTATCTGTGTACCAATGTAAACATGTTTATTTTGACTACCCCAAATTAAAACGTGAGGTTTATAACTTACTCCTCTGGCAGCTTGGATCCTGACTTCAAGTGTGTTAGCTCTTTCTTCCGTCGGCAGTTCTGGCAATGGGCGATTTTCCGGCACAGATGGACCTATGAACCAAATAAGATAGTATGCTGTACAGTAAGACCAGCCCTGAAAGACCAACTCCCGGTACCATCCCTTGGGATACAGAAATTTTGGTCTCTCAAAACAGGTGGTGTTGTATACGAGGTATAAATGGGACGAAAAGTACTATGCAAAGTGTCCTGAAAAGATGGTCTTTGAGTGTGGAGAGAGGTGGCATCCTATTGGAGTAGTCTCAGGGACCACTGTACTTCCAAAGATATAGGCCCTACTATCAAATTTCAAATTTCACCTTCCTGCATTACATTACTATCACGTTCTTTTAAGACTAAAACACATATTTTCTCTTAATTACAGTCAGATCTAAAAGACAAATATGCAGAAGCAGCAATACTAAATATAGAAGGTGTATGTTCCTGAAACTTAAAGAGACGTCCGCTGGATGAATAAGCCGGGGATGAAATATGTAGGTCTACATTATCCTTAAAAAAGCAGATATTGTCTGGACAATCTGAAGTAAATTCACATATGAATTAGGTCTTATGAAATATTAAATACCATAACTGTCACATGAATAAAGTTATGGTTACTATATTTAAACATATTCATTTCAACGAGGGCTGCCCAATGGTACATAGCTGAGTTACGTTGGAATTCTTCAATCACGAAGACTCACAATGTTAATACAAGACACAAAGGACAATACAATCTGACTATGCACTTGAAAAGATCACAATACAAGCAGAAGATGAATTCAAATTCAAAATGGAACATGCATGTACCTCATAATTTGAAGACACATGTAATACAGTAGTCCCTGTCATGAGAGACCCCTGTCGTGAGAGACCACCCTCTCATGAGAGACCACTTTGCAGATTCCCAAGTCCTATACTTCCCATGTTAATTTACCTGTCGTGAAAGACCACCTGTCTCATAAGACCACTGTTTTGTTGCTATAGGGGTGGTCTCTGGTGACAGGGACCACTGTATATGCATATACTATATATATGTACATATTTATATATTTAATAGAATCTCCAATCAAGACCACCTCCATAGACCATTTCTATATTAAGACCACCAATATACAGTCCCACTTTTGCTTATCCTTAAATCATATCGCTCATTTAGACCAACATTTTTTCAGTCCCTTGGGTGTTCTTGATAGATTCCACTGTACATATACCGGTATATATATATATACATACATACATACATACATGCATACATACATATATATATATATATATATATATATATATATATATATATATATATATATATATATATATATATATATGTATATATACATATATATGCCCACGTTACCAGTGGTTTCTGAAGGCCAAGTACAACTACAATCCATCTGCCCACAGCAGAATAACCACACTGAATGAACGATCTGCTCAGCAGGCAAAAGACGCATGTATGTGATCCACATACTGGTTGGCACGGCGGAATAGTCAAGGCGGCATGGGCACTCTTGCCACTGTGGAGTCAATATTGCACCCCGCAGGTAGTGTGTTCCCTCCCCACCTTGTCAATCTCCGCGCCACCCGGCAAGCCAACCCATCAGTTTAACAGACACGTGTGTCATTAAGCTACATGCGCTTGAGATGTGGGTGAATGCAAGGTCAATAAAATGCCCGTACAGTGCAGGCCAAAGGGCATGTTTTTTAGACAAATCTCTATTCGGGGGGGGGGGGGGGGTATTGGCTTCACCACTATGTTATGAGTGTTACGTGTTAGGTAAGGAACATGGTACAGGTCCATAGACGTTTTGATGGACCTGCAAGATAAATCAAAGGACAGGCGAGGCACAGCCAAGCGTGTCCTTTGACTCATGGAGCAGGTTCAGCAAAACGCCTATAGACCTGCACCAAGTTCCTTACCTATCTCAATGAACCTTTATATTGTTTGATCTAACTTGACATCCGATTTATTATTGTATTTGCATTGTGCATACAAACATTTTGATGGAAATTAAGTAAAATGCCACATAGAACTATTTCTGATTGCCTATTCAACAGCATGTGGCAATGCGTAATATCCTGTTCACACGCATTGCTGATTCCATCCACCAGCAATGTGGAATACATTCAACCTTTTAAACACAAACAGAAGCGCCAGGTCCACTGTCAGCCATGTTAGACTAGTGTCTAAGCAGTCAGGTAATGCTGTTGCGGTACGAATACCCTTCTTGCCTTTGTAAAATTTATCTTCTTTGGATAAAAGTGTAAGGAACATTGCAAAATTACAGTCCGTCATTTCTGGTCATCAAAAGTAGTACAGTGAAACCTGTTTTGAGAGACCACCCCTAGGGCAGGCTAAAAGTGGTCACATAAGGCAGGTGGTCTCTCAATGGATGTGCAATAACATGGGAAAGATAGATCACTGTACCTAAAATTCTGCCACAAAACAGTAAGTCATCAGTTTTTATTTGAGGTCCACCGTCATGGAAGTTAAGGCATGGTCTTAAACAATATAAAAGTTCAGTAAGGTGACGCTCAGCTCAATTTGTTTGAGGAGCATCAATACACATAGTAATCCCTGCGACCACAACAACTCAACATGTTGCTGCTTTTACTTACGGCGAGGCATTGAATGGATGGGTGGTGGTTGTGGCTTCTCATCCCTCATCATTGCTTTCATTCTTTGGTCTTCTGTTTTGGGGTAATATGCTGCAAGAAGAATATGAGTAATTTTCAAGTACGTGTATGTATTATCTACCGAGCCCCAGAAGGGACATGAAGAAAAAA
This sequence comes from Hermodice carunculata, assembly GCA_964020975.1. Classification (NCBI taxonomy): domain Eukaryota; kingdom Metazoa; phylum Annelida; class Polychaeta; order Eunicida; family Amphinomidae; genus Hermodice; species Hermodice carunculata. The sequence continues at coordinate 67,706,132 of OZ026616.1, forward strand.
AATAATTTATTTCGTGGGAATGAAATAAAATACGAAAATCTACGATGTCTCTTTAGGAGTAAAATGTGGAGCCCCTAAGGGGTCACTTGGAAAATATAAATGGATATCAGTATATGTACAAGGCATATATTTCATTCCCACAAAATATTATTTCGTTCCCATGAAATTTTATTTCGTTCCCACAAAATAATTATTTCATTCCCTCAAAATAATTATTTCATTCCCTCAAAATAATTATTTCGAGGGAACGAAATATATTTTGTGGGAACAAAATAATTATTTGGAGGGTACAAAATATATATATATATTTTCTTCCATCACTTTGAGGGCTCTATTGTACCCTTTACGTAGTGGTTTTTAAATTTATTTCATTCCCACAAAATATTTATTTCGTGGGAACAATAGAGATGCAGTATTAGAATCAAACAACAAACTCAATTTTTACATACTTATCCAATCACAAACATGTATATGTATGCAGTAGACTTCCAAATAAGCATACGCATCCCCCCCCCACACCCACACAAAGAGGGAGCGACTGAAGGGGGAAGTAAAAGCCTGACCATGTGGACAGATGCAAGATGCATACTGCTTGACGCGGCCGAAGCACCCTGACGGCACACTCAAGTTGCCGCTGTGGAGCCGCCAGAGCGCCCAGCAATTCGGGTGTTCCTTCCATATATATATATATATATATATATATATATATATAGGAGCATTATACATATATTCTTCTTGACATATTGGATAAACGAATTATCTGCTCAGGTATATACACCCAAATGAAAAACTATGGAGAACATGGCAGTAAAGTATGTATATTAAATAAACAAATATACTGCAATGGTTTATGCTGATTTCAAGATACATATAGACTAATACATTACTCAGTTACGATCTAAGTCGTCGTGTTTCAACAATAAAGTTTTGCACTGCTCTGAAAATTACTATATTGCATTCTTTTGAAAGTCCTTACTCTCGAATTACAAGATACTACTTAGTCTGTCACTTGCAACACGCATGATAAGGTTTGGATTAACACCAGGGGCTAACAACGGAGTAATGATGAGCAGGAGCTTCTTTCTTTCCTGGGCATATAGGACACTAAAGACACAAGTGTTTGAAATCCTCAGTTGGGTGGGAGCAGACACAAATCAGTTGCTGTACAATATTATCTTTATGGAGATCGGAACTGAGTCTACAGAGAAACCTAGCCTAATCGTAACTGGGTATGACAGATGCTAGCAAATCGCTGACCACAGAGTAGAAATCCGGAGCAATGTCGGCAGCAAGCAGAGTGGCTTCGAGTTTCGACTTAAGATCTAAAGAGAAAGGGAGTTATGGATATCAGTGGGGAGATTGTTCCATAGTTTGGTGGTATCAGGGAGACAGGAATTTTCAAACCGTTGGGTTCGGCATTTGATAAGGTGCAGGTTGCTGTTAGGCCTATGTTGGAGCGTTTGACCAGCAATGGAGGGAGCACCATGTATAAGGTAGGATAGATAGGAAGGAGTTAAGTTCTAATACATTTTATAGAAAAAGATCAATTTAAAGTATTTGTATTTACATCTGCTGGCTGGTGTTGGCCAACAAAGTTCATCTCAAAGTTTATCATGCGATGTGTGCCTTGGTGCACCAGTACATGTTTTAGCTGCCTCATACTGAATCAACTCAATTAAATTACTGAGACCTTGCCCAGAATTATGGAAAGTGATACAATCATATTCAAGAATTGGCCTAACCATTGAGAAATATAATTTTTCCACTGTTTTTCGAGATAACTTAAATTTGAATCTTCAAAAAAGTCCAATACGCTGGCTAGCTTTGGGATGCGTGTGACATGCACGCACCAAGAAACATTGTTGGCTGGATAATTTCAATGTGGGTATGGGTGCTTTCCTCTGGCATGGTGGTACGACCTAGGAGGAGAGGGGGTGATGAGGTTTATTGATTTTGGCGAGAAAATAACTGAAATGGATTTCATAGCATTAAAAAACATGCACCATAATTTACCCCAGTGGTAAACAATTGACAGATTTGCGTTCAAGTGGTGTGAGTCTGTAGGGTTTTTTGAACTATCTCAAGTATGCTAGTGTTGTCGGAGAAAATGCGGACATCACAGGTCAAATCATCTAAAATATCCTTTAACAAATAATAAGGAACCCAATATTGATCCCCGAGGTACGCCGGCCTGAACAGGTAGCCAGGAGGAGGTTTGCCCGTCAATAATAACACGTTGTAAGCGGTTTGAGAGGTAGCTGTCTATCCACCTAAGAAGACATTCAGACAACCCCAGCTGTCATTGCTTAAAGAGGAGTCCTACGTGCCACACTTTGTCAAAGGCCTTCTATATATACAAGAAAATACATGCAGGCCTTCCAGGAATTTTTAAGTCAATTGTAGATATTTTGGAGAAAACTGCCTAGTTGATTGGCAGTTGAATCATTAGTTTTATACCCAGAGTTGTTATCAGCTAGTGGGTTGTTACCTATTGGATATTCATAAATAAATTAAGGACCAGTCGTTAGAAAACTTTAGATACATTACACAACAAGGAAATTGGACGATAATTACTCTTAGTTTGTTTATTCATTTTTTTTAAATACAGGGCAGATATCATAGCATTTCCAATGATCGGAAAATTCAGAGACACTGAGACAGAGGATGAAAATGTTTATCAAGGGCTTGGATATGGAGCTGGCTGTATTTTTAGGAGTGTATTACCTATATTGTTGGGGCCTGATGCAGAAGTTAATCTTAATGATAATAAAACTTTTCTGACACTTTCTTCATTGAGCGTGAAATCACCCATGTGTGCCTCAGTGCGATAGGTTAGTCAGGGATGGCGCATCACTATCGGCATGAATAACACACTGACTAGCGAAGTAGGTATTAAATACTTCACACTTTTCAGTAATGCTAGGAATAATCTTTCTTTCTACAAAAATAGAAGGTATGTCTTCATGGATTTTACATCCAAGTAAGATTTAGACAAGCCCCACCATTGTTTCGGATTAACATATTTCTCATCTAATTTCGTGCGTAGTTAAGAAAGGTAGGAGTTTATCGCAAATTTTATTGCACTGATCACCTTATTGCGTCGCTTTTTGTAATACCAATAAAACCTGTAAATTTTGACATAGACATCAAGAGTGAAATGGCGAGGTGTTTTAGTTAAGTTCTTAAATCGTTTCCATGGTCCATTAACCTGATACATATTTTTCAAGCTGCTATCCAAATTAAGTTTATCCTTTGGCCGAATGGTAACTTCTTTATATGGGATAAACTCTTTGGCAGTAGTTAGGAAAAGGTCAGATCAGTAGGATACCACATCATCAATGGAATCGAACACTTGAAGACAGTGTTCCAAGGAGCAGAGGATAAGGTGGTATTGACACCTTGAAAATCAGCTTTTTTGAAATTCCATATGCCTCTTTTGAACGAGCGGTCTCTGTGGTAGGAGAGTGAAAAGGAACAAAAAAATAAATAAATAGTGAAGTGGTCAGAATTTGAAATAGGGGCTAAGACTCCACTGTCCAGGATAAATCCTGGGAAGTCAGTAAGTAGAAGGTCCAACAGACTGGTTGAGTACCCGTTTATTCTTGTAGGTTCATCTATTATCTGGAAAAGATTGAATTAAGCTACAAGGTTGAAATGACATACCAAGTTCACTATATCTTGATGAGTGGAGTTGCAGTCAACACACGTATCATTTAAGTCACAATTCAGTATCAATATGTGCGTGTTACTTTCAATTGCAGATGAGATGGAATTAAATAGCAACTCAAAAAACCTATCATGGATCTCTGCGGCGTAACTGGGTGGTCCATGGTAAGTTTCAGAAATAGTAATTATAGTTTTCATTTTGGGTGAGACATAGCATTTCATCTGTTTTCTTGACTTTTGATGCTGTGAACGTTGCAATGAATAACTTTAATTGATTGACAGTTTGTGTCTAGTTATTTCTTAACTAAAAAGCAAAAGGCTCCGAAACATGTTGAGTAGTTACCCGCTGAAGACCCTTTAATTTATTTGGGCTGATACAGCCTATGTCAAAAATTTTACAGAGGAACGTGTGCAATATAGACAATAGTAATTCCATATATATACAGGTTAGACAGGGACAGGTTAGCTTATGGAGAGTAAAGAGTTCGAACTGCGGAATAGGATATTGACTACTAGGAAGTGGTTCTGGGCAAAAAGACACAAATACAATAAGTCATTATTAAGGGGCACCAAGCTTTGTGGTTTGAACAACAATTACCTCTTCTGTGCTAAAAAGCCATGGAAACTGGATGTGTTGTATTTAAAATGGCACTTCATTTCACTTGGTCATTAATTTTGTGTTTCTGACACACTCGGCACTTCAAACATTTGGAAACAGTTTGCAACCAGACAAAACAGAGTGTACACAGGGTGTTCAAGAGTAATACAGACTTACATGTGGCTGCTGCCCCCAGGAACAAGTTATCTATGAATGGTATCACAGCAGGGGGTGCGGGAACATCTTGCTTGCTTGGCCAAAATGTGTTACCTGCAGAAACACAAACAGATACTTAGTCCATTCCCCATCGTGTTGCATGACTGAGTGGAGTCTTAATCTTTTCATACCTGGTGATCAAATCAAATTCAACCTCCTTCCTGGTTTCTTTCTTTCTTCCAATTGTTCTTCTTTACCAGCAATTTTGTCCAGACACTATAACACTTAGAAACTCCAAACATGGTTCAATTATAGATCCATACATGTACTTGAGTCTTTTTACAAAAAGAAGTAAACGTCTTGAAAATTATGCAAATTAGGGCCATTTGAATCTTCACAATCCACACAAATGGGTCTGGTTGGTGGGGACAACTGGTGTCAAAAAGTTTTGTGAGCTTTCCAAGTAACTCACTGCATTCGTCCTGTAGCTAGTGACATCTGGTTGCTGAGAAGTACAGTGCAGGGTATGAAAAGGTTGCTAGGCAACAAGTTCTCTATAAGTGGACAGCAAACTAAGACCTGGAAAAGTCAATACTTCTCTTTGAAGTGTTGACTTGAGCATGATACTTCGTGTGCATGAAAAACAAAATATGCAACTGAAGGAGCAAATGCATGTTAATGTCTCTACGCCCCACAGCCTGCAGGGTGGCTGGCAGTAGAGAGGGCCAGTCACAGATGCACGTTGTAGTATCCTGCTGTGTGGATGAAAAGTTACACTTACAAATGTCCCCAGGGTATACATTGGCTTCTTACTCTTGAACATTGGAATAGCCAAATTTTGTTTTCACACTTTGACAACAACGGAAGAAGTTCAAAATAAACGCCACAGCACACAGTGCTTCACACCCTGTAGCAAGCTGGAACAAGATGGATTATCAAATGCCTGATGTGTCTGCAGCATGAACACAGCAAAGAACCAGACATGGGGGCCACACAGAGAGCTGCGAGATGGTTCCCAAAATTCATAGCATCCTGAAGCCCAGGCACCAGTTTGACGACAGACTGCATGGTTGAATGGTTTTATATATATATATATATATATATATATATATATATAAATATATATATATATATATATATATATATATATATATATATATATATATATATATATATATATATATATATATATATATATATATATATATATTGCTTTATTTCAGACTCATCAGTACATGTACATGTTGGCCCATAGTGAAAGTTAATAAAAAAGAAAGAAAACAAAACAAAAATAAAGTGAAGGCACATAATGCCTAGCACACAACCAAGGGTAATTACATATAACTGCAAGCAATTATGTATGGCAAAGGGTTGTATTACATCATGGAGGTAGACAACATGTTTTGGTAGAAAGGGGAGCAAGGTTGTGTATTGAGCAATGTCTGCAAGGTATTCTGTGTGTGTCTGTGTGTGTGTTAATTTATTCCTGGTCTGATCAAAACAGGATACAGAACAGCAACAATACTTTAATTCAATGTGTATCATACTTTGACATATTCTATCAGTGTCCTATAATAAGACACTGGAGAAACTGTTATATTTGCATACTGGCTAATTATATTTAGATTTCTTGTTTCATGTAAGATTTTCTTTAGTATATTCTAAACCTGAGGTTCCTTGTCTGGTAGTTTTCACAAGTTATATGTAATTACCCTTGGTTGTGCACCAGGCATTACATGTATGTGCCTTCATTTTAATTTTGTTATGTTTTCTTTTTCTTTTTCTAATTCTCACTATGGACCAACATGTACATGTACTGATGAGTCTGAAATAAAGCAATATATATATACATATATATATATATATATATATATATATATATATATATATATATATATATATATATATATATATTATAAAGTATGATAAGCTCCACTGAGTGGCATAGCTGTTTTAAGAGTCTTCTGGGTCTTCCACCTGCTCCAAATCCTGCCTGTGAAATATCAATTAAGATAAGGGTAGCAGAGATCAGAAATGGGAAATATGCCTTGCTTTAATGATCTAAATTACAAGATCAAAATATCTGAAACCACTCATGGTATTAAGAATCTAATGTTAAAGAAGGCAGCAAGCCTTGATAGCATAGCAAACGAAATGCTCAAAGCTGGTGCTTCTGTTCTGATCAACCTCTCACAGTTATTTAGCACAAATTGTCTTTAAACAGTGTCTATCCTGATGAATGCAGCAGAGGTTTTTTCAGTGATTCATAAAAATGTTAATCCTTGAATACCTGGTAACTACAGAGGTGTTACGATATGTAGCAACCTATCCAAGATTTCGGCTTCAATTGTCAATAATAGACTGGTTAAGGACTTACCAGTCCGCTAAGCTAATAGTACATGTATGGGGTTCTGCTGGAGTCTGCATTCCATGGTATCAGAAAATCACATTTTACAACTTCTCCGAAATCCGCTGGGCAGAATCACTTTTAATTGGTGGGCATGTGCTATGGGTGGGTGTCAATCACGTTTGCTCAAACGGTGATGCTTCAGTGGTTTGGGCATGTTTTAGGAATGGTTGTGTGCATTTTGTGGGTACATGTGATAACATTTCTGTGGCTATCTGCTTTAATATCTGCCACACTGTCCTGTGTTGCCATGGAGACAAAGAGTTTCATAGGCAGCCTTCTATCCATGCATGCTAGGGGGAATGGTTTGGAAGGTTTGGGACTTGTAGCAAATGGGATTGGGGGCATGACTCCCAACAACTGTGTAATGAGGTTGTCAATAAAATACAAAAAATCTCTTCTGTTCACACAAGAACAGACCTGCTCCATGCTGCAATATGTACTATGCAGGCATAGTTCCCAATAGTGATAGACTTTGGAGCAATAAAACTAGAGTTTCTTTCCTCCATGGTTAGACAGAGCACCGGGGGGGGGGGGGGGGGGTACTCCCTATACCGAGCATAATGGGGATGTGCCGCTCTGAAGGGTAACTTTTTGCGTACATTTTCCCTAACCAAGGTATCAACTTTGCCAATAATCTCCCCAGCGAAGGTCCAATATTTAAACTAGGGACCCTAACTAAAGTCGTAAAAAAATCAAACGGCCCTTATCAAGACCCCCAGTCAAGGCAATCACTTTCATTCGCTTTCCAGGATCAAATTGCACACTGTGGTAATTATACTTAAGCTGCTAGTCTATCGCGTTGGCCACCTGGTGTGCCCTAATAAAGGTCCAGGATTTCTTGGAATGGGGGCCCTGATGTAGGGTAGGTTTGTGGAAATCTGAGCTGCACACCCCTATCAAAAAAAGTAGAGAGTACCCCCCCCCCCCCCCCCCCCCCGGGACAGAGCTGTCAGGACACCATTCCTGAGACTGGTGTCTGAGCTGGTGCCCTTTTTTTCCTGAGGCTATTGTATTTGTGTCTTTTTGCCCAGAACCACTTCCTAGTAGTCAATATCCTATCTCGCAGTTCGAACTCTTTACTCTCCATAAGCTAACCTGTCCCTGTCTAACCTATATACATATGGAATTACTATTGTCTATATTGCACATGTTCCTCTGTAAAAATTTGACATAGGCTGTATCAGCCCAAATAAATTAAAGGGTCTTCAGCGGGTAACAACTCAACATGCCTGGAGCCTTTTACCCGTACATGTCTCTCTGAGTAGCGGCTCCTTGTCTAAGCTAAATATTCAGCAAAGACAACCCACATAATAAAGAATAAATAAGAACGTGGCAAATGATGAATTAGATAAATACGTGAAGTTTTGCTTATAAATGCAGAGCTTCATTATGAAAGAAGAACACCTGTCAAACAAACCATAATTACTAAATTTGTATAGTACAGGTTCAGATAAGAACAATTTGACTTACCCCTGAACCAATATGTACCCTTTCTTGCTGGACACGAGTCTGCTGGCCTTATCAGTCCCAAGGGAGCACAGGCATTGGACTTCTCTCTCTCTCTCTCTCTCTCTCTCTCTCTCTCTCTCTCTCTCTCTCTCTCTCCCTCTCTCTCTCTCTCTCTCCCTCCCTCCCTCCCTCCTTTCTTTCTTTCTTTCTTTCTTTCTTTCTTTCTTTCTTTCTTTCTTTCTTTCTTTCTTTCTTTCTTTCTGCCAAATTTGTCTGGAGCTTTTCTCTGACACCGTGCAAGCTATACTATTTCAACTTGGCATGGTAATACACCTAGTAGGGAAGTTGTCTCTCTGATTTGGAATAGTTATGATGTTCAAAACTATGCAAATTAGGGGCAATTAAAATTTTAAAAGCTCCATATCTTCAAAACTATTACTGATAGATAAAAAATTCAAAGTTTAGCATATAGGTTTGCGACATCTGCCTATCTAAAGGACAGTAAACAAAAGTTGTAAAATATTAAATCATGCTAATTAAGGCACTTTGAAAATTTAAATCTTGAATATCTTCAAACCTATAATAGATAGAGATACCAATCCAAATTTTTTGTAGGTTTGTGATAGAGGTGCATCCAATGAACCATGAAGCAAAATTGTAGGATTTTAATTAATGCAAATTAGGTGAATAAACAAAATTTAAATCTTGACTATCTTCAAAATTATTATAGATAGAGATGCCATTCCAACTTCAATAGATAGGTTTGTGCTATAGTCACATCCAATGAACCATGAACCAAAGTTGTAACATTTAAATTTATGCAAATTAGGAGAATACACAGAATTTAAGGTCACACACCATGAAAATCTTTGTATGTGGAAAACGGTGCACTTTAGGGCCATATTAACTATTAAACATGAATAGGAAATGATATATAGGCTTTCATGTGGTGCTGTCTTTTTTTTTACCTTGAGTGACCTTGAAAGGTCAAAGCAAGGCCACACAGCATTAGAATCTCTGTATATGGAAAACGGTACACTTGTGGGCCATAGTTACTATTGAACATGAGTAGGAAATGACATATAAGCTTTCATCTGGTGTTGTCCTTTTTGATCTAGAGTGAACTTGAAAGATCAAAGCTAGACATGTCTACCTATATCATTCTGCAACGCTTTTCACCAACTTGGCCATACTGTTAACATGCCATTACACATTTGGAGCTTATGTCACAGCTGCATATACTGCATTGCAGTTTTTCGAAGCACCCAGACTGATTTGCTAACAGCAAATCAAATTTTCTAGTTTGTGTATGTACATGCATCTTTTTAACAGCCATACATAGTATTGCATGCTGTACATACGAATGCAATATAAAGCACAGGATTGGACCAGCTCATATCTAGAGTCAGGTGCAAATTACAACATGTAAGCACTACAACTTTCAAGAGCATCATATAAAGGAAAGGTTTTATGATGAATAAAAAGCAGTAATAGAAATTATTTGTATTTTTCCATGCATTTGTCTTTCAGTCTTGATCTCTTTTTGTGCCTCAGTTAGTGTACTATAAGTGAGACAGCTATGCAGGCAATGGAAATGTGAATGTTTAAAATCATGGTTGTTTCTTCATTTTCTCTCACTCTCCATCCATGTTTGTATATGTACATGCATTGTAGATGGGTCCACTTTATTGTCTTGGGTTAAGGGCAGGTGAAACTTGCCTGCATAGCAATCCTCAACCTCAATCGATAAAAGCAGTCTACTTTATGTGCAAGGGGCGTGTTTAAAAAGAACACTTTGATGTCTTAGGAGGCCTGCCCATCAGAGTACAATATTAAATAACTGTAGCTGTTAGGCTGTAATGGATGACTGCATATATACATGTGCTGTCATAGCTCTTGGACCACAAGTATTGTTTGTTTAAACTTTTTACACATTGCCCTCCATCAGTGATAACCTTGTGAATACACTGTCCACTATAGTGGCCAGGTGAGGTAAAGTTTGTGGGTACAGCATACATGAGTGGGAGTATGTACTGTACATGTGTATCTCTAGCTAGGTAGATATATCTTGGTCTGGACCCTAATTTCGCTTCATAAAGGAGGACAAAGAATGGGAAATCAGTGGACATGCTGCTCAGTAGGATAGTACAAACATAAAGCATACTGTTTTGTGACACTTCGTGCATATCCTAGTGCCTACATACATGTATTACAAGGTCTTGTTATATCTCATCATGTTACTTGTGTTAATTACCTTAACCCCAAAACATCTTACCATATCTTATAATAGTCTTGTCAGCCTCAGGTCTTTCTCTTATGCTAATGGGCCAGCTACCAAATGTCTTTCTAGGTCTGAATATGTTCTTATATCTCATTATGCTAATGAGCCAGCCACTGAATGTCTTACCTGGTCTGAAAACTGACTGAGTGACTCTGCTGCTTTCACTCATGGTCAAAGCAAGACTTGATTTCCTCTTACTGGGTCTTACCTACTTTCTCTTTTTCTGACTGAGCAGGAAAAACATCTTAGACCATCTTAAGAGCCTTAAATAAGATGCCATAAGACTAAAGTAAGAAAGAAAGTTTGCTTTAAGATGTTTTCTGGGTCCTTAATGTTTGTTAATTATTTACCTAAAGACAAAAAGTAGCCATATAAAACTATGCCTATGCACACCTAGTATATGACATCTTCCAACCCTGGAAACTTCAAAAGGCTACCTGTTATATGTTTCAAGACATAGGCAATTAAAATTATGAGGAAAACTGTGAGGCTGCTTAACAAACTTTGTCAATAAATTAATGAAGGACGATAATAAGGCACACAAATGTGACTTCATGCACCTACTTCATAAGATGTACCTGCCTTGAAAATTTGAAACAGCCAGCTGTTATATTTTTAGAGATATGGGCTGACAAAATTGTGGGGAAGATATTGAGGCTGCTTAACAAACTTTGTTAATTAATTAATGAAGGAGCACAATTAGGCCAAAATCAATACGCCTATACACATTACTATATAAGCTTCATCTACTTTGAAAATTCGAAAGAGCTTACTCTTACATTTTTTTTAGATATGGGCAAGAAATTATGGAGAAAATGTTTGTTGCTTAACAAGCTGTGTTAATTAATTAAAGATAGGAGAATAATTAGGCACCAAAAATTTGCCTATACACATACTACATAAGATGCAGTCTTTCGTAAGACCCTTTCTTAGTTAAATCGTTATCCAAAAAAAATATCTAATAAATATTATGAAAATAAATGAGGGGGCGGTCATAGCATCTTTCAAGGCCTGGGGAGGAGTGAAGAAAGGGTCTTTTAATTTTCGCAGAGTCCCAGTCACATCCGTTTGGTGGTGCTGAGGTGCAGTTGAAGTCAATCTGACTGACAGCCTCTTCTGAGAAGTCCAAATGTGAATTAGCATTGGCCATTGACTTACATAGTAATTAATAGAAAAGGTGCATCTACCCATAAGTACCTGAATTATAAAATTCTTAAAAAACCAGAGACCCATAGCAGTGCCACCTAGTGAACACCTTTGTTTGACCCTTTCACAAGGAACATATTTACCAAGTTCATGCTGAATCTGATTGACTGTTCTGGAGAAGTCAAAAATAGCAAAAACCACACCAAAAAAATCTTTAAAAAATATAATTGCAGCACCACCTGGTGAACAAATTAAGACCTAGGCATCCCTTGCAGTGTCCCAGTGTGATATCAAAGCAATAGGGTGAGCGGTTTGGGTGGACAAGATTTTTTAAGATTTGCTAAAAAAAAATTAAAAAAAAAAAAAATGTCAATTGTGATGGATGGATGGATGTACAGCGGGCCATCCTATAAGCCCAGCTGACTGACAAGTCAGATGAGCTAATAATGCAAATTTGAAACTTTAAATCTTGACTACCATAAAAAGTATTACACAGATGCCATTCCAACTTTTATTTATAGGTTGGTCATGTAGGCTCATCCACTGACCCACAGACAATAGTTGTAGAATTTTAATTTATGCTAATTAGGGGGCATTTGAAAAGTTTAAATGTTGAATATCTTCAAAACTATTATGGATAAAGATGCTATTCTAACTTCAATCCATTGCGTTTTTGCTGTAGATACTAGAAATGTGCCACAAACAAAAGTAGTAATTTTGTAAAAAAAATCTATGCCAATTAGGGTCACTTGTAAAGCTTTAGTGTTAAAAATCTTCAAAGCTTTTCTAGGCAGAGGTGACATTCCCTTTCTGATTCATAGGTTTAAGCTTAAGGTGCATCTCAAAACCACAAATAAAAATGAAGTATTCAAATTTATGAAAGTTTTGGAGGGACATAGATTTGCTTTGAAGCAAATCTTTTTTTCTAGTTTATTCATTTATTTGTTTATCGCAAGCAATTTGAGATGAGTTTTCTGCATGAAAACAAATGCAGCCTGCCCGCTCAGAGCACCACATACACTGGGTAATGGGGAGGGGGGAGGGTAGGGGTTTTCCCACACTTGCGTAATAATCAGTTTTATTTACCAAACTTGCATACTGGACGCCCTTTTGTATTTTCCGTACTTACCAACCATAACATATATACATGTGTATATATATAATATAAATATATACATATATATATATATATATATATATATATATATATATATATATATATATATATATATATATATATATATATATATATATATATATATATATATATATATATATATATATATATATATATATATATATATATATATATATATATATATAATCATGTTTTGATAACATGTTTTTGACTTGAATGCTAATGACTTTCATTATTCACTATTTTGTGACATGCCTAAGTACACATTTACTCAATGTCTAAAAATTACTCAAATTTGACCTCGTTGATTATGTGGCATAATGGTCATGTTACATATAATACTTCACATTTGTACTATGCAAATTTAGTAATTATGTTGGGTTTGACAGGTATTCTCCATTCGTGATGAAGCTCTACATTACAAGCAAAACTTCACGTATTTAGCCAATTCTTCATTTGCCATGTTCATATTTATTCATTATTATGTGGGTTGTCTTTGCTGAATATTTAGCTTAGACAAGGAGCCGCTACTCAGAGAGACATGTACGGGTATAGGCTCCGTAACATGTTCTGAGTAGTTACCCGCTGACGGTCCTTTAATTTATTTGGGCTAATACAGCCAATGTAAAAATTCTACAGAGGGAACATGTGCAATATAGGCAATAGTACTTCCATGTATGTATAGGTTAGACAGTGACAGGTAAGCTTGTGGAGAGTAAAAAGTTCAGACTGCGGAATAGGGTAATGACTACTTGGAAGTGGTTATGGACAAAAAGACACACAAAAAATATATAGAATATATTGTTACCTGTACCAACATACCGAGAGCCCCTGATCCCTCTGGTAAAGTTGTAAGGCAAATTAACTAGTTGGACTTCTCAAACTTCCTCACATTGCTAAAAGCCAACCGTCAAGGGAAAGTGACGACATTAGATTATTGGCAGTCAGTCTCTCTTGACTGCTTTTTTTTCCCCATGAGTCAACTGTGTCAACTCATTTTTCCCAGTAAGTAACAATCAAGATAACTAGATCAAACTGAACAATACATCTTCAAAATATGTGCACTGCAGTAGAAATGACGAATAGACTCACAGAAAAAATCCAAGACGATTACTTGGTAGAAACCAATACATAAATGATTTTGCCATCATACCGATATAGATTATTGTATCACGTGTTTCTAATCAACATAATAACAAACAAACGAGGAAGCCCTGAAGGCACTTAGGATTGCAAGAATTTTGCATGGTCACTGTCTTATAGATACTCTACTGGTGTCACTTGGGAAAATTTGTGTGTACATGTAATGTGAGTGACACTTATATGTTTGAAATTGAAGAAGGCGAGGGAATGTAAAATACAGTAAAATCTCCCTATCAAGATCACCTAAGGGACTGAGAAAATGTGGTCTTTGTAGGGATGTGGTCTTAATGGAGAATATTATTTAAGAATAAACATGCGGGTGTGCAAATTGGTGCTCTTAATATAGGAATGCTCTATCTATGGAGGTGGTCTTTATTGGAGAGTCTACTGTAGTGTGGGAAAGAAGAAGGAAAAACTGGAGATAACTAGAAAAAAGATTTGCTTCACGGCAAATTTGGGTGCCTTCAAAATGAAAACAGTTTAAAATGCTAAACTTTGCCATTGTTAAACATAATCTAAGTTTTGTGTATTTGCCTTATTTGCATAAATTAAAATGCTACAACGTTGGTTCTGGGTTCAGTGGATGTGGCCATGTCACAAACTTATATGCTGAAGTTTGAACAACACCACTATGATGACTATCCATGGTAGTTTTGAAGCTATTCAAGATATTTATTTTGTCAATTTGCATAATTAGGGGACAGCTGAAGGTGAGCCCCCTATAGTCATCGCAGGTTCCATCCGTGTGTCCGTTTGTGCATCTAGATCGTTTACGCATAATAACTTAAGAGGTTTTGTAGCTAGGGCTTACATATTGCATAGGATTTTAGTCCTTTATAAGGGCTACCTTAAGTTCTAAGATGAGTGACCTTGATCCAATTCCCAAGGTTACACAGCCATATTGGTTAATTTGGTGTCTGCATGATAACTTGGGATGTTTTTGAGCTAGGGATTTCATATTGCACAGGGTTATTGTCCTCTGTAAGGGCTAGGTCAAGTTCATAAATTGGTGACTTTGACAATAGTTGCAGTATAGTTCAAGATCAACATGCTGCCATCCACCTGCAGCAATCCAGTCACTCATATGCTAGAGATCTGTGGATTCAAACAACATGTAACTAAACCCACTCATCAGTCAGGGTCTTCAGTTTATACAGGAGCAACGTACTATCGTGATCATGCCCAAGTTTTCAATAACATTTCCTAAGGTAAGTTAGACACTATTCCTACCAAAGTGATTCCCCTTCTATTGAGATCACCCTTAATGCACTGGAAACACAGACCTTATTAGAGAGGTAAACTTATGGCATGCAGCAATAGTTGCTGCCCTAAACTGTCCCATTTTTACCCCTCGGCCCAAAAGGCCAAAGGGGTATTGTCGTCATCTATGCATCCGTCTCTCCCTCCGTCCCCTCTTTGCATTTGATACTCTATAACAGTGATTCAATCACTTAACTTGTTAATTAGATAATATTCCAGATTCATAGATATCACAAAAACGATATAGGCCTACTTTCTACCTGTGTTGTAAACTCAGCTGACGAACTAGTTCGAAGAACCAAAATAGTGATAGGCCTACCAATTCTCCTTCATCTTTTGCAGAAGTATTAAAATTTGGATTTTGAGTGGTTGGGGCTGTACATTTTGGAAACACTATGGTCTGTATTTAATGAAGAATATTTCAGACTTGAGAGGACCGGTTTAGTTAAACCACCAGTTGCCTTTTGTGGGTGACTACCTGTCTCAAGTCAGGAGTGAAATTTGTTTCTTCACATTGGTATTGGAAGATGAATGTTGATGCCTTGGTAACTCTGGAATCTCTTTGCTGTCATTGTTGGGTTTGATATTTATGAATATGGGTCATGTTTTTCTTCATAAGTGTATCATAGTAGAGACGTCCATGCCTTGTTAACGCCATATCTAAAAAAATACCTACTTTACAGAGGCCAAATTTTTACCACAGTGGATCATTGAGGTGCTTCAGTGCCTATTGAAAAATAGGTCACTAGGTCTCATTTTTAGATCACAGTACTACATTGCAGAAAGAACGACATTAATGCAATATCTAAAAAAGTATTAAATGTAGCTCCATCAATTATTCATGACAGTTGGTCCTAAGAATGCCCCAGATGCCTATTGAAAACTAGGTCACTGGGTCAAATATTTAGGTCACAGTACTGCACTGAAAAAAATGGCCATTCCATGATATCTTCAAATATTAAATTACTCATAAAAGCTGCACCAATTGTTTATGAAACTTGGTCCTAGGAATGGGACAGAAACCTGATGAAAAATAGGTCACTAGGTCACACATTTAGGTCACAGTGCTGCATTGAAGAAAAATGGCCTTGCCCCACGCCATATCTCAAAAAATACTCACTTTACAGAGACCAAATTTTTATCACAGAGATAAAAGATAGTATAGGTGCTTGAGGTGCCTATCGAAAAAATAGGTCACTAAGTCACATATTTAGGTCACAGAACTACATTGAAGAACAACACCATTCATACAATATCTAAAAATGTTTAATGCAGCTTCATCAATTATTTATGACAGTTGGTCATAGGATGCCTCAGGTGCCTATCGAAAACTAGGTCAATGGGTCACATATTTAGGTCAAGTGCTGCATTGAAGAAAAATGGCCATACCATATCTTCAAATATTAAATTACTCATTGTAGCTGCACCAATGATTTATGACAGTTGGTCCTAAGGATGCCTCAGATACCTAGTGAAAATTAGGTTACTGGGTCACATATTTAGGTCACAGTGCTGAATTGAAGAAAAATGGACTTGTCATGATATCTCTGCTCATTGCATTTGCACCAACGCTTTGTCATTAGGTCAAACAGAAGTAACCTTGACCTACTGAAGGGGTATTGTCGTCACCTTCGCGTCCATCTGTCTGTCTGTCTGTCTGTCCATCCTGGTTGAGGGGTTTGCGGTCACTGACTGGCTTCTAGTTTTATACGGTGGTCTCCTCAGTGATGCAAGCACAAGCACCACTATTACATCTAGTTTGCATAAATCAAAAGCTTACAACTTTGGTCCCTGGTTCATCGGACGTGGTTATGGCGCATATCTACAATTGAAGTTGGAATGGCACCTCATTCTATAACAGTTTTGAAGCTATTCAAGATTTAGATTTTGAATATTCACTTAACTTTCATAAATTAAAACTGTACGACTTTCGTTCATAATTCATTGGATGCAGCTATGCCACAAACCTGCAAATTGAAGTTGGAATGGCACCTCCATGTATAATAATTTTGAAGTTATTCAAAAAGGTTTTAGTTTTGCGTATTCACCTTGTTTGCATTAATACAAATATTACAACTGTGATTCATGGTTCATTGGATGCAACTATGTCACAAACCCATACATTAAAGGTGGAATGACACCTCTATCTATAATAGTTTTGAAGCTGTTCAAGATTTAAAGTTTGCATATTCACCTAATTTACATAAGTTAAAATCATGCAACTTTGGTCCATGGCTAACTGGATGCAGCTTTGCCACAAACCTACAAATTGAAGTTGGAATGGCATCTCTATCTATAATAGTTTTGGAGATATTCAACTTGTTTTAGTTTTCAACACCCCAATTAGCATAATTTTAAATACTACAACTTTTATTTACTGTCCCTTATATTGGCAGGTGTTACAAACCTATACATGCACGTGGATTTTTGTGTCTTACCTGCAGTAGTTTGGAAGATCTGTAGCTTTTAATTAGAAAAAAAGAAAAAGAAAGAAAAAGAAAGATAATAAAAATATTTCTTATAATAAAGAATCCGAGGAAAAACAATATGTCTGGATGGGCACCCAGACATAAAGAAGGAGAGAACAGGCCCGGGGATTATGGAAGAGATGAAGGTAGATAAATATGATGAGAAGGAGAGGGGTGGAAGCTCGGGGGGGGGGGGGGTACTTTCTATACTGGGCTATACAGGTAGGCGCCGCGGGAAAGACCCCTACTTTTCCTTGCCGGTCGCTCTCAAAGCCCCCTGTATTTCAATTTACTTCACTCCCAAAGACCCTGGTTTTCTGATCTCCGCTTGCTCTGAAAGACCCCCCTTTGTGGTCAGTCAGGCAGAGGCTTCAAACCCGATAAAGAACTCCTTATCTGCTAATTACCCAAGCTGACAGTGGAGGAAAAAGGGAAAAATCATCAATGAGATAGGAACAAGTTTGTTAGTGTCAGCTCCCAAAGACCCCCTCTTTCTGTTTTGGTTTCAGCTCCCATTGGGTCTGTATTTTGAACCCTCAGTGGGGCCTACCCACCCTGAATTTTGGGGAGTGCCCCCCCCCCCCCGGGGGTGGAAGGTATCGAACAACTAGGAGGAGGAAGAGGTGGTTTCTAGAAACTGCAACAGGTGTAGTATGGCATTTATTATCAATGTAAATAGTATATAATTATATGCATGATAATTACCCTGATTTCTCTCTTGGGGACGAATTCTTGGAGCCGGCACAGGCCTCTGACGCGGCGGTTCAGGCTGTGGTGATGGCGATCGCGTTTCCATCAGCTGCGGTGGCTTCATGCCAGGGAATACACAAACTGCTCCTTGACCCGGTGGAGCCTTTCCCACTCCCAAGACTCCATCCTGAGAGTTGTTTAGGTGCTTAATCACGTCCGTCACAGTGGGAGACCACGCATTCACCTTGGAGCCCGGCACAATATTGCCCGATTTTGCTCCATACAGGCCACAGCCACTGAGTGCATGCTCTGCCACATTAAGTTGTCTTGTGCTCTGCGGTTGTTCCAGTGGCGGGATGAACACCTGCCCATCACTGACCCGTCTTTGGTCATTAAAATATGGACTGCCACCACTCCGCCGTCTAAAATTAACGTTAGGGTTTAATTCTATTACTTGTGGAAGGCTGCCACGTCGACCATTATTCACGTATGTTTGTGTTGGTTGTGGTGGGGTTGGCAGTGGCCTTTTCGTTGGCATACCCTGTACATGACTCTCTTGTTGCCGTGGTGGAGGCTGGGGTGCCCGCTGTGTGGGTGGACCTCCAACACCATCATCTTCATATGGCACAAAAGACTGTTGTTGCGCAGGCAAGCCGGACGGGCTTGTTGGGGATGTGTATGGATGTGGATACTTCCCTATAAAAATAGAGTTCAGAGAACATATTACCCTCGGCGCCCACAATCTTTTTTCTTCATTTTTTTTTTTTTTTTTGGGGGGGGGGGGGGGCAGGTTGAGACTTTGCAATAGAATACTTTACATACAATTTTCATATTGTTGTCTATGAAATGAAAGAGCACTTTTGGACGTGTTCTTGGGGCAGGTCCATAGGCCACTGTACTGTGTGTCACTCATATGGCCACCAAATACACACTTCAACATTTACATAACAAGTTTAAAAATAATGAGAGGAAGCTGGTTTTCGATGGAAATGTGGTCCAGTATAATGTGCATCTCCAACAAAAATTTGGTGAAGCTGCGTTGGATCATTGTTGAGATATTAAATGTAACGTTGTCCCCTTGTGCACCACTCACACAGCCTCCAAATAAATACTTTAAAGTTTCATAAAAAGTTTGTAAACACAAAAAGGAAGTTGGTTTTACATAGGATTCTGGTCCATCATAATATACATCTCTGACAAAAATTTGGTAAAGCTGTTGCTAGTATGTTTTGAGATATCGCGGTAACGTCGTCAAGGTTGACGCCACTTAGACGGCTTTCAAATAAATATATTCAAAGTTTCATACACAGTTTTAAAATTATCAGAGGAAGCTGGATTTAAAAAAGGTTTCTGGTCCATCATAAGATATATCTCTCATAAAAATTTGGCAGAGCTGCGTAAAGAGCAAGTAAAAGAGTGTGTGACCCAGAGTCTGTACACAGCTTCAAAAGAATTCAATCAGGTAAAAGGAAGGATATGCAATTCAGCAAACCAAATGGTGCACTAAATTTCCTGGATGTTAGATCCTGTACAAGTACATACTCACTCTCCCGGGAGTTTTGATAGTGATGGGAATTGTAATACTCTAGTTGGTTACAAGGCACACAACTAAAGGTCCGGGTGACCAGGTGATCAAAATTCTGAGTCTCAATTGCAATGGTCTCTGGAGCAAATTGCGGTGTCCTGAATTTGTTTTTTTCTCATATGACATCATATGTCTGAGTGAAACCAAACCTGATGAGTATGATATTGTCATGGCAAATGGTTACTCTTGGTTGGGGAAAATCGCAAAAAATGCAAAAGACGCTCAGGGAGTATAGGCTTTATACTAAAGGATGTGCTTATTAAGTCTGTCAATGTTACCAAGAATACTTGTGAAAATGCCTTGTTCATGAAGGTGAACGGTCATGCCCCCATGTTCTCTTTTGCTAAAGAATTTGAAATTTTATAATTTGACGAACTACTGTCAAATTTGCATTGTGGTGTGCACACTGGCCCCTGCTTGGAACCAGTGGTACAGAGTAACACTGGCGAATGTAAGGGTAGTATTCCTTGTACAGGTCAATTCAGAAGACCACACTGGCAAGATGTGTATGCTGACAATTTCATAATTTTTTTTTTATTTCAGATCAATTTACTCACAGAGCTAGATTCATTGTTAGAGAAAGACAGTAGAGTCAAAAAAGGAGCAGTAAATAGAATCACTAACGATATTTGTACTATTCTGAAGACAAATGCTAAGAAAGTTGACTGTTTCCCTTATATAATATCATGATTATCTCAGCTAAAGGGGCCCTGGGAAAAAACAAAAAAATTGTCAAGTGTGGTTCAACCAAGACTGTGAAGCAAAAAGCAAACATATCCTGCATGGGTTTCCTAAATACTCAGGGGACATCACCCTGGGGGGGGGGGGGGGCACATACAGAAGTATTAAGCTATGGATCAACGCCAGAGAGTTGCTCTCTGGGTTTTATAAGACCAAGCTGTAAAGGGAAGGGCCAAGTTGAAAATCCAGACAATTATGATGGGATAACACTACTATGTTGAATCAATGTGGCTTGTGCACAGTCACTTGGTCATCCAAGTCTTGTTATATTTCCACTTCCATGCAAATAGAAATGACAAGTCTCACGCCTCCAGCTTTCCATGTGATGTACACATGCACAGATTGACTCAGCTTTCGCTGAATAATGCATGGAGAATATATAAATGCTGGTCCGAGTTGGTATCTAAGGCTACATGTTCTCTGGGCAAGTTTATAAGCCAAATGATTACTGATGATGGTGTGCATCTACTTTGTTATGTGTGGATAAATGAAAACATGGGAGTTAATCTTTTATATAAAAGATACAGAGGCTGCAGATTTAAGTGGCACCAAAAGAACGTTTGGGGCATGAGAGAGTTAAATGCCAAGTGTTAGCATGCCAGGAAGTGGCCGAGTGATCGCTGCTCTTGATAGGTTCTGATTGGTCAAGAAAGACCTACCTCATGGGCTCAGTAAGTGAAAGGTGATCACAGTGGGGGACAGGATTAAGCTCTCAGGGCAGTCTGACCCTAATACATAGGACCGGGTGTTGCAGATCAGTGTCAGACATCTGAATTTGTCTGGCCCATGCACATAGCTACAAGGGTGCATGTTAAATTACATTAGTGTTCCTGCTGTGACCCAGTGTTTTCCAAGTGAAAATACCAAAATACAATTTTTCACTTTGTGCATCTTGTGTGATTCACTATTTGAATAATTAATGCAGGCTTCTTGATAAACCACTGTGAGCTATTGTAAGCACCAATAGATTTTGTGTTTTTGGAATTGGGCTGTGGATGATATAGGCTTCTAAATAAGCCACTTTTGAGCACTAGTATGCTCTTATATATTTTGTGGATCTTGTTTGATTCACCATTTGAATTATGTAGGCTTCTCAATTAGCCATTTTTGAGCTTTCATATGCTGCGATATATTTTGTATTTGTGGATCTTTTGTGATTCACCTTTTGAATAATGTAGGCTTAGAAATAGCCCGTTTTTATCACAAGGAGACCAGAGAGAAGTATAGTTTTCTGAGCATTTGTTAGCTCTCCAATGCGGTGTTTTGTGTAGCATATTTGTCAAGTGTTTGTTTTGAAATTGCACAGCAAATCCTCTAAATTATAATGCCTTATTTTTGGTGATTAATAAGACCAAGAGTAACAATATTGAAAACCAAACCACAATTTGGGTGTTACAATTAAAAATCAGGTTTTCCCACAAATTAAAAAAAAAAAATCAGATTTTTGCTGATACTGCTCTTTGTTTCTGAGTTGCAGCCCTGACGTCGAGTGGACAAGCCAGGACACAGGACCCAGCACTTCGTTTGTGAACCAAGTCAACATTGACAGTTAAAAGACGTGCTATCTGTTTCCGCCATTGCTGTGCTCTTTTGTATTGTGTAAGTGAATAAACAAAAGTTTCTGTTTTGTGTTCTGTTCATGGCAATATACTGCAGCATACTTTCTTTTCTGTTACTGAGGGCCTGGTTCGCACAAGATGTACTAAGTCAAGTCACCCTGTAACAACTTCTAT
Organism: Hermodice carunculata; assembly: GCA_964020975.1. Classification (NCBI taxonomy): domain Eukaryota; kingdom Metazoa; phylum Annelida; class Polychaeta; order Eunicida; family Amphinomidae; genus Hermodice; species Hermodice carunculata. The sequence goes on from OZ026616.1 coordinate 67,728,596, forward strand.
ACCGAAATACTAGTTCTGTATTGCACTATGCCACAGGAAAACTAGTTCCTGCATTACTAATCAGTCAATAATAGTATACACATTTCTTAATGATCTCAGAATATTATGTGCACTGTTACTATGATTTCTTCATTAGCTCTCCCGATAGGCCAAGTCAGTAACTACAGTCTGAGCCGATAGGTCACTTCCTATGTGACTTAATTAGACTCATCAACGTTTGGCCGGTCGAAATTTAGAAGAGTTAGGTGATAATTTTAGATCTACAGTCTGAAATGCAGAATCCTGGAATAAACAATTAAGTCACCTAACACAATCCATCTTTACACTGTGTTTGGAACAAGCCTAAATACCACTTGCGACAAGACATGTTTGTAAAACAGATATTCCCCTACCGTCTTTATGTTTGCCCTCAATACCCTGTTGACAGCACTGAATGGGGCACCCATGACCTTGGGAAGTGGATGTACAAACCAAATTCACTAAACTGGCCTTGTAACTTTGGAAATTAGGTCAAGGTCACCCTTCTTCGAAGCTGCTCTTTCCCTAATAGAAGACTATAAACACCTACAAAATAAAAGCTCTGGCTCAAAAAAATTCTGCAGTTATTAAGCAGAAACCAAATTCGGTGAAGTGGCTCTGTGACCTTGAGAATTGACTCAAGGTCACCCATTTCAAAACTTGACCTAGCTCTTATAGAAGGCTATATTCCTGTGAAATATGAAAGCTCTAGGTGAAAACATCTTTGGTTATCATGCAGAAACCAAGTTCACTAATAGGTCTCTAGGTAGTGACCTTGGGAATTCGGTCAAAGTCATCCATCTTCTAAGCTGACCAAGCCCTAAATAAGGACTATTACCATGTGCAACATTGAAGTGATAACGTAAATTCTGAGTTGCAATGCAGAAACCAAGTTCACTAAAGTGCCCTTCTGACCCTTGAATTTACCTCAAGGTCACCTTCAAACTTGATCCAGCCCTAGATAAGAACTATGATCCTGTGCAATATACAGGTTCTATCATAAAAACTTCTCTAGTTATTGTGCGGAAAGCAAAACTTTCTGTAGTACATATGTGACATTGGATATAGGGTCAAGGTCAACTACTTTCACACTTCACCTAGCCCTTGTATAGGAGTATATACCTGGGCACTATCAAAGTTTTATCTTAAAGACTTCTTGGATTACCGTCCAAAAACCAGTCTCTCTCCTAACTGATCGACCTACCTCGTGACCTTGGGAACTTGGTCAAGGTCATTCATCGTCTATGGTGACCAAGCCCTAATTAAGGACTATTACCTTAAATTCTGAGTTACAAAGCAGAAATGATGTTTACTAATAAAAGTGACTTTGTGACCTTTGAATTGAAATCAAGGTCACCCATCTTCAAACTTGACTTAGCCCTGAATGAATACTATAATCATGTGCAATGTGCAAGTCGTATCATAGAAAAATGTTCTATAAAAGTCCTATCTCAAAAACCTCTTGAGTTATGGTGCGGGAACCACAGCCTGTCTACCGACTGACCAACAGGATCAAAGCTACATGCCACGCCTTCTTTGAAGGGGGCATCAAAAGTTGTTTACTTCAATCTATTAATCATGTGAAGCTGATGTGTCAACAAGATATGTACTGCAGCACCTAGATGTATCTGGTTATTTCTAGTTACCACCATAGTAACTGTGTCGTCAATGAAAAGTTCAGACTCATTCATGTTACCATATTCTTGTCCTACTATATAAAATCTTTCAGACATTACAAAAAAGTGAGAACTTTGCAATTCGAAGTACGAGTATGTAAGTAAGTAAGTACTAAGTAAGTAAGTAAGAAGGTAAAGCTTTTTTTTACGTCGGTTGTAATACAATAAAACATTGGCCTATGGGAGGCTATTTGCCGACAATAAATAGCAATAAAAGCAGTATCAGAACAGTACATGACAATAGTAATACAATAATATCAGTCATAATAATAATAATAATAATAATAATAATAATAATAATAATAATAATAATAACAATAATAACAATAATAATAATATAATAATAATAATAATAATAATAATAATAATGATAATAATAATAATAATAATAATAATGATAATAATAATAATAATAATAATAAAACATGTTCCGGTCATTGTATACCATAAAAAAGCCTTACACATAGTAAGGTAATTTAGCACTTTCACAGAAGCAACATCCACATTTTGTTCCAGACCAAAAATCCAGTAGGGACTTGAATTGTGATACAGTGGTGGAACGTTCAAGATCTGGTCGGAGGTTATTCCAGATTTTAGCGCCAATATTTCTGAAGGATCTTTTGCCATTCTGTACAGTTTTTTTTAAATTCAATTACAAAATTGAGATTATTTCCTTTTGTTCTATGTTGTGAGCTCTGCAAAGTGAAATATTTTTTCAGGTACGAAGGGGAAAAACTTTAGTAATCCTGAAAACTTCAAGTGCAATTTGTTTTACTCTTGTCACACGTAATGTCTGACAATCAGCTTTTATTGAGGAGAAGATCATAACTGGATTTGTTATCATGATAAACCAAACACAAAGCTCTCTCTTGGTTCTTTTCAAGTATTTCAGCATCATGTGCACTACAGAGATGCCAAACAGGTGCACAGTAATTGAAATTTGACATGATGAAAGATTGGAAAATTGTGATCTTGGATTTCGTGTCTAATAATTCAGATAGTTTTCTTAGAACATTTAACTGTCGTCCAGCTTTCTGCCAAAGATTGTTCAGGTGTTCTTTGAAATTTAGCTTATTGTCAATGTGAACACCCAGTAATCTGACACATTTTTCCGAGGTAATATTTATTTGATTCACTGTTAAACTTTCTGCATTGCACTCTTTTTTCCCAAGGGCAAGAAAAATTGATTGGAATTTGTGAATGTTGGCAAGCATTTGATTGTCACTAAACCAATCAACAGCCTTACCAGCTTTGATTTCAAGTAATGATTTTAGAAAATTCATATCTTGGTGTTGTCATCTGCATAGTTGTGGAGTTCACAGTCTTGTATTATATAGAAGATATCATTTAGGAATATATTGAGCAGAAGTGGTCCTAATATTGATCCCTGGGGGATTCCTCTCATAATGTCTTTCCATGAGCTATGGATGGAACCAATTTTAACTCTTTGCTGTCTGTCGTTAAGGTAGCTACTGAGCAGAGAGATTGCAGTGGTGGAGCAACCATATGCTTTCAGCTTATTCAGTAGAATGGAAGGTGATAAACAGTCAAAGGCTTTAGACAGGTCCATAAGCACTGCACCTACAAAGTTTAAGTTGTTTAGTGAGCATCACCAGCCTTAAACCATGTCAAGCAAAACAGCACAACAGCTATAACCCTTCCTGTATGCTGATAATTTTGCGGAAAAAATAGGTTCAAAATGCTCAATTAGCTGGTCTGATAGTAAACCTTCAAAGACTTTTGACAGAGAGGGCAAGATACTTAGGGGTCTATAATTACTTTCGTTGAGGTGATTATTCTTTTTATTTACGGGATTCACCTCAGCTATTTTTTAAAAAGAATCGGGGAATTTAGATATAGATATAGACTGGTTTATGATGGTAGTTAATGATCTTGATATAGCACCTGCTATGGGCCTAAGAAGCTTTAAAGGTATAGTATCGCAACCAGTGGCCTTCCTCGTGCTGAGGAATGTAAGTTTCTTTTCAACACCTATGTTTGACACAGGACTGAAACTAAAATTAGGAGGGGAAGGAAAATTATTTTGAATAGCATTTTAACTGTTTCTGCCTTCCACACTTGGATCTCCTCTATTATTTGCAACATTGATGAAGCATTCATTAAATAAATCACATACTTCAGCATGTTCAGTGGTAAGTTTGTAATCATTGTAAAGAGTGATATCAGTGGATGAACATAGGCCCTTGTTTGTCAGGAAATGTCTGATAGTTGGCCAAAAATGTTTGTTTGCGGAGCCAGAAGAACATTTGTTGCAAAAATAGGAACGAACCGCTTTCCTGCGCAGAGCAACAGTAATGTTGCACTGCCGACAGTAAAGTTTGTAGTTGTAACCCTCTTGGGCAGTATTTCTAGATTTTCTATGTTTGGTTCTAAGAGTTTTCGTGAAGTTTATGGTTTTTCTTAGTTTATCGTTCATGAATGGTGCGTGAGGTTTAGTACGGCACTTTAGCTTCAAAGGGGCATGTTCATCCATAACTATTGGAATCATTTTTTCATGTGCCCAATATATATTGTCAACGTCATCAAAGATGTTTGCTACTTGAAAAGGAGTAGCCTCAATATCTGCTAAGTACTCAGCTTCACAAATTTGTTTATATGAACGGTACTAAATCCACTTAGGTTTAAGGGGGTTCAAGTGTGACTTTGAAAACGTGTAGACCATATTGTGGAAGTCACTGAGTCCAGAATCATAGCTGTTCGTATTCATAAAAGATCGTGGTCTGTTGGTTAAGATAACATCAATCATTAAAGGAACGCCTTTAAAACAAGTGGGTTTCTTAACCAAGTTATGCAGATCAAAAATTTCACAAATATCGCTGATGGGTTTGGCTTTCTCCTCATTACTAAAATCATACTTTAAATCACCTACGATCAACAGATAATCAGTCTCAACAAATGGCTGATTACATATTCTGGTCATTTCAGAGCAGGGAATGTATTTACAGACAGATGGTGGTCTGTAGACAGAGTGCTGTAACCATTTGGAGTCTTTAATATAGAATTCTACAGCAATAGATTCCACACCATGTTCTGTCTCTTGGGTCTGTATCCTTCTTGTAGGTATGTCCGATCTTATAAATACTATGGTACCGCCTCCGTGTCTGTTTCTGTCGTTACGATATAATGTGCAGTTTGGTACACTGAACTGAGCATTTGGAAATGACTTTTGAAGTTTTGTTTCTTGTACAATTAGGCAATCTAACAACCTGTCCGTTAAAGCTTCAAGTAATTCAGAGAATTTATTTCTAATGCTATATATATATATATATATATATATATATATATATATATATATATATGCACTTTGGACACCTCCAGTCAAAGTTAAGCCTATTTTTGTGCAGGTATTGAAAGAGCTCAGTTGAAATGTTGGAGATGTATCCACATTCGACAGTCATCACATTCCAAAGCTCGGTGATTACTGGCAACTGGTCTAGTGCAAGCACCACATGGGTTTCTGATTGGTCTGGGTTGGGGATGGATGTCACCTCCAAGATGTATGCTTACAGGTACATGAACTGTGCCCATCATGTCAAAAATGTACATGGGCTGTATCATATCAAAATCCGTGCATGTTGTGTTTGTAAACAAGTCTGTGGCCTGAACATTTGACAATAGAATGGCCTATGTGGCATTTTCATTGTAATAAGGGTATAATATGTGCAGTAAAAGTAACAAATTGAAGGTTTTATGCTGCTCTTCGGCGCCAACTGATTAGTTTATGGTTACTGTAGCACAGTGTATAGCAAAGAAAAAATAAAATTAAACAAAGTGGTTTGAATCTGCTTACGTGCTTTCTGTCAAATAATCCCCTTTAAAGTTTGCCATCCCTGGTAGTGAACTCTTGCAGGTGACATTATAAACTGCATATTGTAATGGCTTCGGATCACAGCTGGTGGTGTGTCGATTGTAATGGGGGAATGTTTTGACATTTAAAGACGCGTTTAGCCTATATGTTGGTACATTTCGACAATCTGCTGGGCCATGAAGTCATCATGCACTCTATGTACGTTTTCTAGATTTGCTTTTCCTAATATTCACACACGCTTCAAAATATGCGTTTCTTTTGCTCATGACATGCCCATGTGTTTCAACAGATATCCAGAATTTTGCAAAAAACACATGTTTATTTGAAATGCTTGTGTTTATACAACAATTTAGATTTTGAATTCCGCACTCAATGCAGGTTCTGTGAAGCCTTGTCGTAAATTGAGTTTATATGTTTTTTTATGTCAGAAATGCATCTGTGATATTTAGTCTATACGTGAAGTCACTCTTTCCGGTTGGACTCTACCTGATGCGTATAAGGAAATTTAGTCGAGCAAACTTAACTGGTTTTTGTTTGCTTGTTCATTTATTTTTTCATTTGTTATTTTTCCGTAATTCCACGTGAACACAAATGAATCGAATTAGAAATTGTTGTTCCACTCGATGGCAAATATGGCGAAAGAGATGGTGTGAATATCTTATCACGACCGCCTGTGATACGAAAGTATAGTACTTACCAATATTTAATTCAGATGCAGGATTTAAGTAGTCCTCTTCGCTGTCATCATCAGCTCCTACAAAAGGGGTATATGATTGTTTTATTTACCATGGATACATAATCAGTGTGCAAGGAACTTTTACAATTTAAGGACGCCAGTCACAAGTGACTGCATAAGTAGACAAAGCATAAAGTACTACTTATAGCTCCATGAGTAGTTAAAGATCATTGGTAAAGACACTATGTGTGTAGTGATCTACTTATAGATCCATGGGAAGTTAAAGATCAGTAGTTAAGACATTATGTATCTTGCTATTTACATACCGCTCCATGGGTAGTTAAAGATCAGTGGGCAAGACACTATGTGTGTACGTATCTACTTATAGATCCATGGGTAGTTAAAGATCAGTAGTCAAGACACTATGTATCTAGCTATTTACATACCGCTCCATGGGTAGTTAAAGATCAGTGGTCTAGACACTATGTGTGTACATATCTACTTATAGATCCATGTGTAGTTAAAGATCAGTGGTAAAGACACTGTGCGTGTACTGATCTACTTATAGATCAATGGGTAGTTAAAGATCAGTAGTCAAGACATCATGTATCTACCTATCTAAAACTGCTCCATGGGTAGTTAAAGATCAGTGGGCAATACACTATGTGTGTACTTCTCTACTTATAGATCCATGGGTAGTTAAATATCAGTAGTCAAGACACTATGTATCTACCTATCGACATACCGCTCCATGGGTAGTTAAAGATCAGTGGTCAAGACACTATGTGTGTACATATATACTTATAGATCCATGGGAAGTTGAAGATCAATAGTCAAGCACTATGTCCCTTGCTAACTACATACCGCTCCATGGGTAGTTAAAGATCAGTGGTGAAGACACTATGTGTGTACTTATCTACTTATAGATCCATGGGCAGTTTAAGATAAGTGGTCAAGACACCATGTGTGTACATATCTACTTATAGATCCATGGGTATCATTTATGCCTCTTCAGCATCATCCCACAATACCATTTATACCCAAATGTTTTACTACATACATCGTCCAGCTATTTTCAGTCAAAGACTTATTCATCTATTTATTTATGTGTGTGCTTTTTCAAGCGTATTTTTCATGTCATAACCTCGAACTCAAAGTGCAGCCAACTGCTGTTCTCTGCGTAGAGGGACAATGAAATCATACAAATGTCCTAATTATAGACATTGCAAAATAACTGAGCCATAGGTCGGAATAGTTAAGCACATATTTTTTCAATGTTGAGTTTCCAGGTTACCAAAAGGCATTCTCACATCTGAAGGTAGACATTTCATTCATTCATTCATTCATTCATTCATTCATTCATTCATTCATCCATCCATCCATCCATTCATTCATTCATTCATTCATTCATTCATTCATTCATTCATTCATTCAATTATATTTTATTCTAGGGATCTCTAGGGGTGTGTCTGTGATTTCAAAGCTATTTGTCAAGCGGTTTAAATAATTTTTTACTACCTCACCAAGATTTTTTCAAAATCCCCAAAAATCCAAAAATAACTGAAGAATGATTATTTGAACAAAGCTGCCAAGAACCCCCTGAGGTACATCCACACTAAGTTTATAGTGAATCTAGAGGGTCGAGGGTTTTGGGGTGGGGGTGGGGGTGGGGTTTTTTTGTTTGTTTATTATTTTTTTTTCAATTTTTTTTAAATAATAATCTAAATTACCAATGCAATCCTCAATGACTTACATGGTAATCTAAAGGAATGTATCTGGCGGGTGGTTTTCCAGAAGTCAAGCATAATGAGTAATGCCTAAAAAAACCCTCAGCCGCCCGCAAAAGAGAATAAATAATATATGATCAATGTATTCTTATGAAAGTATGATGAACATATACTTGTTCTATTTCGTGCAGTGTACACGGTACCATGAATTCACAGTCACATACTCATGAACACTAATTTTCCTGAGACATAAAATGTTTTTCACCCACATCAAGTTTACACATCTGTTTCTATTCGTAGTTTTGAATACCAAATGCTGCAAGTATTACTTTCTATTGAGAGCAATATGTTTCCAGACCGCCAGTTGAAATTGCATTGATAGTGGAATATATATGGTCAATACTTTGTATTTGGATATTCATGAGGTACTATCAAACCCTGAGGGCCGGTACATCATTGCTGATGTCACAATTGGCAGCAAAAGATTATTACTAACAAACATATAGGGGCCAAACCAAGATAGGCCTCTCTTTTTTGAGCATATGATAACATTAATAGAAGGAAGTCCAAACGATGATAAAATATTAGGTGGGGATTTAAGTTTTGTGGTAGACATAGAAAGAGATAAAAGAGGTAGCAATCCTCACACACATGCAAAAGATCAGGCAGTGGTAACAGCTTGGATGGAACACACTGATCTCATAGACATATGGAGAATACAAAATCCTGATAAATTTAAATTAACCTGGTATACAAACAATCACAAATCTATCTTTGTAGGTTGAATTTTTTTAGAGTCCTTTAATTTGTCCTCGTATATAAAAAGTACAGATATCAGGCCAGGATTTAAAACTGATCACTCTATCGTTACTTTGAAATTGTCAACTGAAAGTACAGAGGCAAGGGTTTTGGAAACTTATGGTCCATTTTTGACCCACAAAGAATACATTGATTTAATAGAACGGAATATAACAGATACAGCGCAGCTGAACTCTGAAGCAAATGCCATATTTTTGTGGGATACAGTAAAAGCTTTAGTAAGAGGTGAAACAATTAAATATGCATCTAGAAGAAATAAGGAGAGAATCAGCAGGATTGAAGGATGTGCTGCAAATTTTGGTCCCTTTTCATAAATTGTATGGTCCTATATGCATATAAAAGATGCACCTGTTCAAGCCAATTTACTGAAATAGGCCTATAATTTTAAACAACACTTTTTGCATTCTGTCATGTTAAAACTAGAAATGGCTTTTTTGACCCTATGGACCTTTTTATGTTTTGGACTCTTTTTAGGACTATAAATTTATGTATTTCAGCTATACATACCAAGGAACATTGCCTTTGGTCGGAATTGACTTGGATTTGTTTCATTAGCACTCCGGTTTGGATATGGTAATGACACTGTCTAATCCATTTTTTTTTTCAAATGTGAAGCCACACAGCGATTTTGGCTGGAGGTTTTAATTTGGGTGAAAGTGCAGATGAAAAGTAATATTATCTTTTCCAAAACTGAAATTTTATAAGGAATCCAAACAAAAGGTATGTATTTTCGATCACTTATCTTTCTACTTACTAAATAATACTTATTCCTTTGTCAAGACAAAGAATGGCCAAATTTAGAAACTTGTCAACACAAAATGAATGAAATTAGAACGATAGAATAAAATGTAGCAGTGGATTGTGACAAACTGAGACAACATAACTCAAAATGGAAATTTCTGTCCCAATAACACTTTGGCAAACCAAACGACAATGAATACTTGATTAAATCTGTGATACTATTTACATTACAGGTTTAACAAACTGTGACAGTATCACTATAATTATAAAACCAAAGTGAATGAAATTAGATAGATAGAATGTAATGTAGCAGTGAATTGCGACAAACTGAGACAACATAACTAAAAATGAAAATTTATGTCTCAGTAACATATTAGCAAACAACAATGAATACTTAATTGAATTTGGGATACTATTTACAATAGAGGTTTAACAACTGTGACAGTGTCACTAAAAGTAAACATGTGACTTTATAATATATATGTCAAGTTCAAGTTTGTAATATGGAAAAGTTATGCCATTGCCTGTAAGTGCTTGATGATATGGCTATCACACCTATCCATTTTGTAACAGAATAAAAATAGTTTTAAAAAGGTGCTAGTATTTGTTGACCCTCGTACCCTTGAAATCAGGTAAAGGTCACTGTCTTTTAAACCTGAGCTAGACTCTTACAAGACTGATTAACTGTAAAAGTCTTGTGATCCTATCTTCTCTAGTTCTTATGATCTCAAGTACAAGACATTTAATAAAGGGAAAAATTGCCTCTGGTGACCTTCAAATATGGTCAAGGTCACTCTCCTTCAAACTTGATGAAGACCTTTACAAGGGTGATCATCTTTAAATGTTCCATGATCCTAGCTATTCTGGTTTTCCTGATATTGCATGCAAGAAATTCATAGAGAATTGACCTAGGTGACCTTAAAATTGGATCAAGGTCATTGTCCTTCCAACTCCCACAAACTTCAAACATGGTGATCACCTAAAAAAAAATTATGATCCCAGCTTATTTGGTTCTTCTGAAATTACGCCCAAGTAGGGACACATAGACGAACAGACGCACAGATTCCATACAGACACAGGCAATTGCAGTACTCCCCGGGCCTAAATATAGGCTGAGGGGTAAAAATGTAAGTTGCCATTGCAATCCTCATTGACTTGCATTTTAATCGATAGGGATGTATGCATCAACCGATAAGTACCAAACTGAAAATTTCGTAAAAGAGTTTTCCAGAATGACCGCCTAGTTAGCAAACTTTATTTGACCCTCTCACAAAGCAGGTTTCCACCAGGTTTCAGCACAATCAGACTGATGGTTTTGGAGAAGCTCAAAACAGCTTTAATACACACAAAAATTCCCTTGCCGATCATAAAAAATACAGTAATATTGCAGTACAGCCTGAACAAATTAAGGTTTCCACAAAGATTTTTGAACATTCTGCTAAAATCACTAGAGCGTGACTATTTGAATAAACTTGGTAGACACCCACCCAATGTACATTGGCACCAAGTTTGAAATCATCTCTGGCTGATGGCTTCAGAGAGGTCCAAGATATGAATTAGTATTAGAATGCCCATAGACTTACATAGTAATCAATAGGTAAGGTACATTTACCTACATGTACCCAAATTAAAAATTACAAAAAAAATTGCGAAAAATCAGAAATCCACAGAAGTGTCATCTAGTGAACCATTTTGTTTGACCATTTCACAAGGTACACATCCACCAAGTTTCAGCTTTATCTAGATAGAGTGACGGTTCTGGAGAAAATGGAAAAACGAAAACACACAAAAAATCGTACAAAAAATGGCAGTGCCACCTGGTGAACAAATTAAGAAAGAGGAGTCCCTCGGAATGTTCCTGTGTGATATCCAAGCAAAATTCCAAAATCACTCGAGCATGACCATTTTAACGTACTTGGTAGAGACCCACCCAAGGTACATTGGTACCAAGTTTGAAGTCAATCTGATTGACGGTTTCTTCAATGCCCAAAATGTGAATTAGCATTAAAATCACCAGTGACTTGCATAATAAACAAAGGAAAGGTGTATTTACCGATAAGTACCTGAATTGAAAAAATCGGTAAAAATCATGAATGCACAGCAGTGCAACCTGCAGAATAATTTTGTTTGAACATTTAATAAGGAACTTATCCACTACCTTTCAGCTTAATCTAAATGACAGTTTTGGAGAAGTCCAAAAAAGCAAAAATGCACAAAAATAATTGCAGCGCCACCTGGTGAACAAATTATCAACTAGGAGTCTGTAGGAGTGTCCATGTGTGTTATCAAAGCAATTGGGTGAGGGGTTTTGGTGAAGATGATTTTTTTAGATTTGCCCCCAAAAAGATGATGATAATAATAATAATAATAATAATAATAATAATAATAATAATAATAATAATAATAATAATAATAATAATAATCCGAAAATCACTGGTCCACGACCATTTGAATGAACCTGGTAGATAAAAAGCCAAGGTACATTGCCAACAAGCTTGAAGTGAGTCCGGATGACGGTTTCTGAGAAGTCGAAAACGTGAATTAGCATTAGAATGCCATTGATTAACATAGAAATCAATAGCAAAGGTGGATTTACCAATAATTACCCCAATTGAAAAAATCGTTAAAAATCAGGAATCCACAGCAGTTCCACCTGGTGGACAATTTTGTTTGAGCCTTTCCCAAGGAACAAAATCACCACGTTTCACCTATATCTGAGAGACGGTTCTGGAGAATAAGCCGAAAATAGTAAAAACACACCAAAAAAATCATAAAAAAATAGAAAAAAAATGCAGCGCCACTTGGTGAACAAAATTAAGAACTAGGAGTCCCTATAAATGTTTTGGTGTGATATCAAAGCAATTCACTGAGCAATTTCAGAGAAAAAGATTTTTTAAGATTGGCCCTAAAAAAAGAACAACAAAATCATAAAAAAGCCAATACTCACTGGAGCCTGACAATTTGAACAAACGTAGTAGATACCCACCCAAGGCACAGCCCTGCCAAGTTGGAAGTGGACCTGGCCGACGGTTTTCAGTAGAAGTAGAAAATGTAAATTTCAGCAATTTTGGAGAAGTGGATTGTTTTAAGATTTGCAAAAGAAGAAAAAGAAGAAAATCAGGGGAGCGTGACCATTTGAACAAACCTGGCAGACCTTCCCAAGGCCACCAAGTTTGAAGTAAATCTAGCTGACGGTTTCGGTGCAGAAGTGGCAAATGTGACTTTGCATTAGAAAGCCCATTGTCTGATATAGTAATCAATAGGGAAGGTGCATTTACCGATATGTACCTGAATTGAAAAATTCGTTAAAAATCAGGAATGCACAGTAGTGTCACTTAGTAAACAAGCTTGTTTGACCCGTTTACAAGAAACAAATCCACCAAGTTTCAGCTTAATTTAGGGGACGGTTCTGGAGAAAAAGTCGAAAATAGCAAAACACAAAAAATCATGAAAAATAGAAAAAAAAGAATATATGTATATATGTGTATATATATATATATATATATATATATATATATATATATATATATATATATATATATATATATATATATATATTGTATAGGTGAGACTATTATTACCACTTTGCCTTTGCACATTAACTTATTTAGGACAATCCATGATTTCCTTATTAAGACTAAGCATTTCTAACTTGTAAGTGTGTTTATGGAAAGTTTCATCTCACCTGTTGCATAAATGTATTCTTCTGTGAAACTATTGACATAATAGCATAAGTCAGCATTATGGAACATGACAATGTATATGGTGTATATATTATCCAATTTTGTTGATGAAATTGTGAAATTCATTTGATGTACGCAGAGAGGAGTTCATATAAGTGCTCTGCGTTTTTTCTCCAATCCTTTTTCACTCAGTGAAATGACATATGTTTAAACTACTACTACTACTACTACAGTACTACTACTACTACTACTACTAGTAACAATAAAAGATCCAATATCACCCAATATATATGCTGATGATGTCACCTTATTTATTACAGTTGATGACCCCATAGACTCTACAAAATCCGCTGAAACACTTAATAAAGATCTAAACGAAATAGGAAAATGGTCACAACAACGGCCAGTTCAATTTAACAGTGCTAAAATAGAAACCATGCTTATCAGTAATAAAAGAACTCCTTCCCGTTGTCAAGTTTCATGAATGTGCACTTGAATACGTTACTGTGCACAGGCATCTTGCACTTCTATTTAGATCAGACCTATCCTGCTCCACACATATAAACTTTATAGTCACTGAAGCAAAAAGATTAACTGGCATCATGAAATTGTCACAGTACAAATTAGGCTGGCGCTCTTTAGAAATAATCTACTTTTCATATGTTAGACCTATCCTTAGTGTGGGGATGTTGTCTGGGGTGGATGCACAGACACGGAGGCAGAACTGCTGGAGAGTGTTCAGCTGGCTGCTGCCAGTGCTGTTACACGAGCCATAAGTCTACCAGTCATAACAAAACATATAACGAAACTGGATGGGAAAAAACTTTTAAAACGTAGAGAAAATCATAGATTAGAGTTCATGTGCAAAATAGTTCATGGACATACCCCAAATACTATATGATTTACTGCCTCAAAATGTATCATCTAGAACTAATTATAACTTTCGTTCAAAAGCAAATATACCTGAGAATAAAAATAGGATAATGATCTTCAAAAACTCTGTTCTACCATCAACGATTCGTCAGTGGAATACTCTAACTTTGGCTACTCGAAATTCAGATGTAGAATCTTTTTGACGCAAGCTAAACGAAAACGTTAAAGGACAAAATGAATTATTCTTTACTGGTAATAATACAGTTAACATATTGCGTGCTAGAATTAGGACGGGTCAAGTATACCTATTAATGGAAGTAGTTTGGACTTTAAATTCCTCTTCTCCCTTTTTTCTCTCCGCCTTTACTCTTTACTATCTGCCTCGTACTGTGCTATATGTCTCATCTTCTACATGTTACTGTCTTCGCTCATGTATAGTCCTGTGTTGTGTACTTTTCCTCTTTTTTAATATTTGAGTATTGTATATTGTATATTGTATTGTGTCGTGTTGGTATGATTTCAACCATTATTTTGTAATACTCAATATCTGTATTTTCTACATTTTTATTATGGAAGAGAGATTTATATAGGCTCTGCCTGTTTGTCAATGTTTTTTTTTAAATAAGATATGTTTAAACCAATGATGATGATGATGATTATAAATATCGATTCTAATTTGGCGTAGAGTGACTTAAATGCTGAACCGGTAACAATTTTTAAAATAAGCTCCGAAAAAAGAAGTGCTGTAAATGTGATCCGAGAATTTATCATTTATATTCTTCTGTGGGTTTTTAATCACGAATTTACCACCACATATAGGAATATAGGTGGTTTTGAGATTTTAATGTCGCTTGGAGTTAAATTTCGCCCATCTAACACTTTCACCAAAATCACTAAATTAAGTACATCAACAGTACACTTACTATCTTGGGGATCAGGAAACTTGAGGGGATCATTAATATAGTCGTGGTCATCCTCATCCTCCGGGACCTCGTCATCATTGCTCACCCACCAGCCGCCGTTTTCATAATCTTTTAGTTCCTCTTTTATATTTTTGTAATCATGTTCAGGATCATCTTCATCAAAACCTGTGTCGGAACTTGAGGGTGGGAGATTATAATACATATCTTCGGTTTTCAGGTCTTTGTCTCCTGTTGACCCGGAACCAGAGTGCCGGTTGTACCCATTTGTGTACTGCGGTTGGTCCAACGGGCGTGCAATTGGATTGTTTTGATAATCTAAAGTCTCTTCACAGGATTCCTGGATACAAATTGATAAATACAATAAAGCATGATAAGTAAAATGAACTTTCCCGATTTATACCTTTGAAACATGCCTGCGATTCCACTTAAGCATATGCTTATGCCTGTATTTTGTTTGCAAAATTTACTGTTCCTCTGAAATCAAACGTGTGATTTCTTGTTATTTTTTCAAACCAGTAGATCCATTGTGGCTCCCTTTACGCTTTCCAATCATTTATCGTTAGGTATAAAGCCTAAAAGTAGACCTTAAGAAGCTTATGAAAGCTCTGTGCTCTTTTATCTGTATGGTCAACTCACCATAATTTTTCCCTTGAAGTAAAGAGGAAACCATCAGAAATGAAACTAAATCATATCCGTGTAGCAGCATGTCACCCTCCAGCTGAACACCCCCCACTTTTATTGGCGCTGCCGAGAGCACCACATTGGGGAACAGAAAGCCTGCTTCGCAAGCAATACTTTACCTCAAGTTTGCATTTTCAAGTACACCAAGGCAAATGTTCAAGAAGATATACCAGTCATTGATAAATGAAATTTTGCAAGTGGGTTACCATCATTTGCGAAACACAGTGAACAGAAATGTAACTACATGTACTAATAACGTACCATAATCCTCTCGACCACCATTGCCAAGACCTTTGTGTCTGGGCATAACACCCAAGAAATCGAGTTGATTTGTTTACTCACTTGGTGACCTGTGGTGCCATGTGGAACTGATGGTGATGTCGAGTGCACTTCCGCCTCGCAACATCCTTCCTCTTTTGGGCACCATTACTGGCTTGCTCTGTGAGTTTAAGCTCTGTCAACTTTTGTTCATGCTAACTGTTTTTGTGCTTTACACACGCCCTATTTTGTGGAAAATCTTTTTGCAGCGGTCTAGGAATCTTCAGATACCTAGATAGCTGATTTCTGTGATCGGATACCACTGAAATAGTAAGTGCAAAGCTGGTCATTCGACTTGTACTTGGAATTTCAAGATAGCATCCCGGCAAACAGAACGTAAAGAGAGGGAAAGCAGTGCACACCAGGCTATTGCTTTCTTTCAGAGGCAGTCCATGGGTGTTGATCCCGATACCCCTTTATCTGCATCCTTGTTCTTGTTGGATCCCGGAAAAAAGTTGGATTCCAACAACCACAACATGGTTGCTTGGGACGCCCATACACACTGCTACTGTTGTAGCCTGCAGTTGGGCAAAGTTTGCTATCGCTAGTGAACTTGCAAATACTGTCAGGACTGGGGAGAGGACAAATGGCTGCTCTGTAAGCAGGCACAGAGAAAGTCCAATCGTTCGAGGCTTAGGCATCAGGTCACAAGAGCTGCCAAATGCCAAGCTGAGATGTCTGACTCCATTGAGTCCTAGCCAAAGACTCCCCATGAGAAAAAGCATAGAGTTGCTTTGGCTTGTCCGCATTCTCATACGTCTCATGTATCTGATGGGAAAGAGTGTAGACTTACTTCAGCTTGTCTGCAGTCACAGAGGACAGATGTTTCTTCTCCAGATACCCCTTGGGAGAAGATTAAGAAACGTTTGAGTCCAAAGTCTAGTAGCAAAAGATCACCTCATGGGGATCTTGCACCAAAGACTTTGCCGGCGACAAACTACCAAATCTGCTCTTGGCATAGATCCTTAGGTCGTGCAAGCTTTGGAGGCTATGTCACAGAGCATGATACAGCAGGCTGAGATGTTGTGTGAATTGTTTTGCCCCATCTCAGCAGACTATTTCTTTTTCATACTCTGCTCCGAAGAAGTCTGCCAAGCAACAGCTCCAGCTGTTGAGATCTCAGTCCTCTGGGTTTTAGTGCTCAGACAGACAGCAACCTGGCAAACCAGTGCATCCGGAGTGGAAACCTACAGGTGCCTGCACCGGCATTCTGGAATCTAGGCCAGTCCAAGCGCTCTCGGATCGTAAGTCCATGAAGTACAGAAAGCCAGCACCCTGGCCAGTCCAAGTGCCTATACCCTAGAGTGCCAGCTGTGGGAGTGCATGGTAAGCGAAGGCATAGGGGAGCTAGGCGGAAGACACCTAGACCTGTAAGGGAGCCTTCCAATGCCAGTAGGCCTTTGGCCTAGGTGGTGTCGGCACTCCCAGTCTGGGCAGTACCTCCTGTTTCCCCAACAACTGTACCAGCAGTCCCTCCTGCACCTCCAGTGGCTTTGCCCAGGAGTGAACAATTGGCAACTCCACCCATCCCCACATTTGAGCCACGTACCATGCACTCTCTCGAGTGGCAGGCGGATGTCAAGCTCCACAATGCATGAAGAGGCTCCGTCTTTTTCTGCATTGGCCACCACTGCTGTTGCCGAGTCAAAGCAGACTCTGTGGGTGGAGCAGCTCCCTGATTCCGCCTTGCACCAGCTCTCTGGGAGTTCTATGAGCTCCCTCTGGATCCCTCCTGCCTGAAAACTTCTCAGTTGGTGGCAGCTGAGGTTCAGGATTGTGGCCTGCTGGAGCCTCCCTTCTGGCTGACTTCTCAGCCTGGGGCTGCCGTGATCTCACCGTATGAGCCTCCCTTGCCTTCCGTCTCTCTCATCTCATGGGAGGAGCAACTGGAGGCAGCATCTGTGGTGACAACTTCTTCTGCAGAGGTGCTCACTACCACTATGCCTGGTGTAGTGACAGAACCCCTGCTGTCAGAGCTAGCTGCTCCATCGCTCTCACACAATACATTGTTCGATGAGGCTTTGGGCATCGTCGCCCCCTCCCCCCCCCCATGAGTCTGGAGTCTTCGGACCTGGACACCAAGGCAGAGGATGAGCTTCTGATGTCGGATTCATCCACCAGCAGATCTTGATCTAGCTTGATGGCTTGCCATTCATGCAGTTCATGCTCTGATAGGTGCAGAGAGCCGGCTCCCGGCTCCCATGGACACAGTACCTTCCCCTTCCAAGGGTTTTGACCACTTGAAAGCTCTTATTCAGAGCCTGGTTGGTGATCAAGCTGTGGTCCTGCCAGCTGAGGAGAGGTCGGGGTGCTGTTGTGCTGTCATGGGGGCTTGTCTCTTGAGGACACGCATCAATCTACGCCTATACCTTTTTCGCCCTTTGTAGCTGATTTCTATGACCAGCTCATGGCCAAGACTTGCAGTTTCTGTGGAGCCACCGATGTCTGGCTATCTCAGGCAGCAGCAACGCCTCCTTAAGCCAGATGTCCAGGGGAGGTGGTACGTGGTGCCAGAGCAGATCTTCCTATTGCTGCAGTTATGCTGGGTGGAGTTTGATGCTCAGCAGCCAAGAACCATTTCAGCATAGGCAGAGGCCTTCAAGCAACTGGAGGAAGATGCCCAAGGTTCTATCCTTTCCGCGTCCTACTCCGACATGTCGTTGGCCACTTTGGGATTTCTTGATGACCTCAAGGGCTTCCTTCAGATCACAGAGGCAGTGCAAGAATGGCTAGACCAGGTGACACTCCTTGCGACTTCATTGTCACGAGCTGTTGATCACCAGGTGCGGAGCACTTGCAGGCTGTAGGCGAATCTTTATTTGTTATGGGGAGATGCCTACCTCAAGGGTCAAAAGCTGACGTACAACTATGTATTATAGAGCCTGCACAGGCCTCCTCTTCGCGGGAACTCTGTTTGGAGGAGAGATGGCAGAAGTGGTCCACTGGGGGCAGGACCTTCAGGCCAGCTCAGCAGACCATGCGTGCTCCAAGGTACTGACCGATTCTGTTCAGTCATGGTCGTCCTTGGCCACCTGAGCTCCGAAGTGTGGTCTATCTCAGACAGTGTCTACTCATGCTCCCTGAGGGGTGCAATGATCTGGGAAGGGTGGACAGCGATCTGGGCAGAGCAAGCCCTCTGGTAGAGGAGAGAAATCAGGAAAGCCTTGGTGTTCCTGACTGTTGTATCCTGGAAGAGGTCTCAGGATTGCAAACTGCCGCCTTGTCAGACTCCATGCAGGGCCCGGTCAGCAGCTGCCTCACTGCATATAGTGCACAGTGGGACTCAATCACGCATGATTCATTTGTCCTCAACATCCTGAGACACTGCTAAATGCTGCCTTTCAGTGAAGACAGCCCTCCGTTAAGCTGAAAAACCACGGTGGTTTGCTCCACCCATCTCGGAACCCAAAGCATCGACATTCCTTGATGCGGTTCAGATGCTCCAGAGCAGGTGTGCCATAGAGCTGTAGAGGATCAAGGTTCTCCTTGCTTCTACCACCTACTCTTCCTAGTTCCCAAGAGGGACGGAGGATGGCGCCCAGTCACAGACCTGTCGAAGCTCAACAGCTACCTGAAAGTACCGTCCTTTCGGATGGAGACACGCCAGTTGGTGGCAGCAGCCTTGCGACCCCCAGAGTAGATGACATCCCTGATTCTCAGGGACACGTTCTTCTCCATGCCATTTGTGGAGACTTCACAGAAGTATCTGTGGTTCGCATTTGCGAGCCAAATATACCAGTTCAGGGTGCTACCGTTTGGTCTTGCCATGGCACCGCTGGTGTTTACCAGGTTCCCGCAGACAGTTGTTGCTTACCTTCACTGCTCAGCCATCAGCATTCATGTGTACCTGGACAATTGGCTCATCTGGGCGCTTCGGTGCCTGGACTCGCTCCATCACACACAGACAGTTCTGGAACTCTGCCAATGCTTGGGCCTGATAGTGAACCTACCCAAGTCCAGCCTTCAGCTAGAGCAGATCTTCATCTTCCTTGGCATCCAGTTCAATCTGGTAGCCTACATCTGTTGTCCTTAAGAGAACAGATGGGACAGACTGCAGTCTCTGCTCAGGCCCTTTCTGACTGGCAAGGTCCACTTGGCAGAAAAATGGCTGCCCTGCTGGGCTCCCTGTCCTAGATGGACTCCCAGGTCCCATTAGGATCACCCCTTGTAGCAGTCTCTGTGGAGCAGATGGACAAGAAACTAGGGCTATGACACCCTGGTGCCAATCCTCAACAAGGATTAGCCACACCTTCGGTGCCAAGCACTACTTGCATGTCATGATAGTGCTCGCGGATGGCTTGTATGACTTTGCAGGTGTCACCAGCTCCTATGCCCCCCCCCCCCCCCCCACCATGCTGCCGGTCCCGCTTGTCAATAGAGCTCAGTGTACCAGTGACATTGCACCCACTGCCAGTACATCTATATATCAGTAATGATGGTTGAGAGGTAACTTTACATAACTAATATGGGATATTTGGAATAATATAAGTATTAGTAAGTACACTTACCTCTAGACAACCAGGGAAGCCAACCCGACCAACTTCTCTGCCTCTTACAGCTGATGTCAACTGACCAATCTCCAAAGGAGGAAGAATGTTACGGGGCACATGTGCACTGGATGTCACCATCAGTTCCACATGGACCAAGAGATGGACCACGGGACTGTCAGGTTTCAGGATTAAGTAAGTAAACAACTCAACTCGATTCCTTGGGCATTATGCCCAGACACAGAGGTCTTGGCAATGGTGGTCAAGAGGTAAGTGTCCTTACTAAAACTGATATTACTCCAAATATCCCGTATTTCCAAGTTAATTTGTCCGTGTTTAAATTTTGATGGACATAATTCTGAATTTGGTGAAATTTGTAATGTATTTGTCTGGTTTCATGTGTGAGTAAGACAACTTCTATGGTTCAAAACAACCCCTGAAAATCAGTGCCTACGTTGTCATCGCTTTTGGGTGCCCTCCTTTGAGTCAAACTTTCTAATATGCTTACGACGTAATTAGATGGACCCCTGATCTGCGACTCTTCCCTGGGTTAAAAAAATCCCCACCTTCCAATGAGTCGAGGGGATTCGGTTCCCGGCTGCTTGGAGAAACTTCACTTTTGTACGTTTTATGTCTTAACACAATTTACACTGTCTTGTGTGTATGTTGTCAACTTTGTTAAATATGAAAAATTTAAATTGTTAAACTGTGTATTCTCCTCTGGGTTAGTTGGAATTTGATCCCCCACATACATGCTCCGATATTTTTCATTGGAACATAAATGTGTAGATATGTCTATGGCCTACAGCTGTAATGTATCTCTTAATACTGAATATGTGGGGGTAAGCAGTTAACTCTTTGTTCCCTATTTGCCTGAAAGATAAAGTATGTTGCGGGTGTCGGCCACAGATCTATTAAATTTTCCCATGCAGTCCGAGATATCTCAATGCACCTATGAAAATGATTTTTCAAACTTTTGAAATTGCATAACTGTTATTGTTGTGTAACAAAATTCTTGAGAGACACCGTCGAGGAAAATATGAATAATGTTTAGACCTGGTGCCAATTAATGGAGAAAATAACATATGTACAACAATTAATGTGTTATATCTGTATAATGTTGAATTAAGAATGCTCTAGTTATTTGCAAAGCTGTTGAAGCCGTTGTCAATCTGAATGATAAAACTTACAATATCATAATATTGAAATCTACCAAACATCAAAAGTGAAACTAACAGAAAGGTGGTGCTACCTTCACATTGTTCCACTACCCACTCTGGTTTTACTTCACCTGAGCAGACAGTTTTTTGAAATATGACACCTTTTAAAACGTGAGATTTTTTTTATCACATAAGGCAATTAAATTTACACAAGGAAAAAGCGTGTCTGTCTATCATGTATTTTTGCAAATATTCTCTATTTCCAAAAGCTAGTTTTCGAAAGAAGATGAGCACAACGTAAACATTACAATGACATTGTATGTGCCCTTCCAGCTTGAACGGACCTTCTGTTGTCGTTGTTGTTGTTGTTGTTGCTGCTGCTGCTGCTGCTGCTGCTGCTGCTGCTGCTGTTGTTGCTGTTGTTTTAATTTGCTTTCATCATAATAGTATGTGTCTTCTTTTGCTCCTGTGCTTTCTTCGTAGTAAACATCATCTGTGGAATGGAGTAAAATTATAAAAGTAAGATAACTGATACCAAAGCCTCCAACCTTACCGACCGGTCTAAATTGGGAAATATGTGCTCAACCAACTTCCATTGTGGGTAACGGGTGAATACCACGGAAGGAGTGATGTAGGTACCTACGTCTCTGAGCTGAACGTAGGTTCCTCCCAATCCCTTTTTATGACTCCCTAGCACATGGGGGGTAATTGGGGAAAATAGTTACAGGGTTGTCCGTCTGTACGTAGGCACTAACCTTTGTTACCACCATGTTTTCAAAAGGCCTGAAGACATGTTTCTCAAGTTTATTACCGAGGAAGCATTAGGCCTGTTGAACAAAGATCAGCTGACCAGATTTGCAGGTTGCTGTGACCCATTATGGAACACAGTGGTCCTCTCCGATGATCTATTTGGTGTGGACTTTGTTACCACAATGTCATCTGAGTACATGGATGTACTTGTCTCAAATTTGGTACAGAGACGCATTATAAGATAAACATTAAATTAACAGATGTTTAAGTAACCGTGACCTATTGTGTGGTCACTGTGACCTATTTACACAGTCAATTTGACTTGTTACTGCAATAACTTAAAAGCACCTGAATGGATTCTTCTAAAATTTGGTACAGCAATACATTATAGTTATAGGACAAACTGAGGTAAGCTTAAAAGATTCTCGGGCTACAGTAACCTCTTTAGTGGTCATTGTGACCCATCTATTGTCAATGTAACTTTGAGAGCACATTATCTCTAAAGTGCTTGGATGGATTATTCTGAAATTTTGGTAAATTGATGCACTGTAAGATTGGCTGTTTAGCTTTGGTGAGCTATTGTGTGGTTACTGTGACCTATTTACAGTCAATTTGACTTTGTTACTGCAATTTGTTTCAATGACTGAACAGATTCCTCCCACATTTGGAACCGAAATGCGTTATGGGACAAAGATAAACTGATTAGATTTTCAGGTTGCTGTGACATAATTTTTGGCTACCTCTGACTTATTCACACTAAATTTGACTTTATTACTGCTATATCTTCAAAGGGATTGAAAGGATTTGGTGCAACTGTAAATAATCATTGTTGTCAGAAATAGATGACTTCGTTTAGAAATTCACGTCAGAGCAACATATTCACTGGTCACTTTGAAGCAAAGACGAACCAGCCATGTTTGGTGGGCAATCAATTTATTGCCAAAGCGGGCAAGGAAGGCATCCTAGTGAATGCTTGCAATCATAGCTCTCTAGTTACCATATGGACAGCTTACTACTTTATCCACGTTGTAAATGTCCTGGACGCACAATGGAACTAACCCTGCTCCGTCAGTGTCCCCAATTCAGAAGGGGTATGTTATAGATTTCCTATAAATAATAAACATTAGTGGTAGTAATTATCAGCAGTATTACCTGTCAAACCATGTGATCAACAATATGTGACCCATCATTTTTTTACTTACCAAAATTACACAAAATTTGCAATTTTACTTTTGTTTTCTGATCAAATTGTGTTATGTTAGCAGGCCTACCATGGCCATGTTGGAGCCCCCTGTGTGTCTCTTGAAACGAGAAGCACGAGGAAAGCAGACGCACAAACCAACGAAGATTGGAAACTTATCAATTAATGACTGTAGGCCAACTTTACTATACAATAAAAGCATTTAGTGAAAATGTCGGAAACAATTTCAGATATTTGACATTGACACACAACTTACAGTGGCATAGATACACTTTTACTGCAGTTTGCAAGGTTTATGAGACAACCCTATTTCACTTATTGCGGCTTTACTGCCGGGTCAGGAGAGAATGGTGGCTCAATGGTACCAACCAAAAGTTTTGTTTTTTTGGTTTGTTTGTTTTTTTTATCTCGTAATTACGAGCTCAAAAAAACCCCAAACAAATAAACAAACAAACAAACAAAAACAAACAAACAAACAAACAAAACTTTTGGTTGGCACCATTGAGCCACCATAGGAGAGGACGGGGCATGTTTAAATTCAATTCTGACCAGATGGCAAGTTGTGGTCCTTTGATGCTGCTGGACTTGCACATGTACAGTGCGCAATTTGGGACAACTCTGAATAAAGTACTTATACAAAGAACTAGGCTGTGTCGATTATGGCATTAATGCATGCCGGCTTCCATTGAACCATTCGTTTTGAGAACGGGGATTTAGTGCAAGTTGGTGTGTGTGTTTCCCATTTTCGGCCAGGTGATTGGTGCCGAAGGTTGCTGGTTCCAGACCCTGTCGTTCCGTCGTCACAAAACAAAATAGCTTGAAATGGTCATGCGTGTGTGTATATTGCAGAGAACAAGTGAGTCGTCGACACGTTAAGATTATTAGCTCCAACATTTAGCTAATTATGTCTGTATGCCAACACAGACCTTTTGTTTTTCCTGGAATTGTTTATTATGTCTTTCTTTCTTTCTTTCTTTCTTTCTTTCTTTCTTTCCTTTCTTTCTTTCCTTCTTTCCTTTCTTTCTTCCTTTCCTTCTTTCTTTCTTTCTTTCCAGATTTGAATTCAAGGCATAAAAGAAGATTTTTGCTAATTCAATGATCAACTTCACCAGAAATAAACTCAACTACAAGCGAGATGTAGATAAATGGACGCATACCCTGTTCGCCGTCAGGATCTCTGTCAACTTTTCGGAAGCCTGGTCTGTGCATGGCTGCAACATAACATGGCGACATGAAATGAAATAACTTTATTGACATATACCATTTACATGGTGTCGTCAAAAGACATACCTACACATCACAAAGACAAATAAAACCCGTACAATTATTAAACAGTCCCCTAGCATGGGGGTATACATGAACGATCAATATATCTACACACTACTACCTGAAGAATTACGGGTGCTCCTGCCACTGCTGTTTTAGTGACCCATGAACTCATGTCGCATTTCAAAAGCGGAATTTACAAATGACAAGATAGGTTTATAGACAGCTGCCTTGCCATATCCCACTGTCTTGGCAGAGTGTCATTGCAGAAATTTGCCTGCGTGGGAAACTCAATCTTAGGAAGATGACAAATAGTATACACACAGAGGCCGTCATTTCAAACATCTTAACGGCTGGTATCGATTTGTATTGTCAATAAAGATTTTCCGATATATAAATTCCTCGTTCATGAATGTGAAAAAAAACTCCCTGAGTTTAACTGACCCTGTGACCTTGTGCATTAGGTTAAGGTCACCCATCTGCAATTCCAACCTAGTTGTTGGTATATGAAGGTCACCCATGCTTCACATGTATTTTCCTATCGATGTTCAACTATCAATCACAGATCCAGGATCCACCACAACGAAGATATATGCCAAAATGTCAGCTTGACTTTTCAATGTTAATAAATGGCACAATGAACCATATCACAAGAAGCCCTATAAATACTCTCCTGTTTGATTGTGATCATGCACTTAGGACTCACTATAACCAACGTATAAGCCAGTATGCAAGATGCATAAATGGATTCAACAATCTATAAAAGTCCAAAAATTATTATAGGTAGCTAGTTGAGAGAAGCATCTGGTGCGTCCCAAAGACCACCCCTGATAAAAATTTTGTGACCTTGCGGTAACTTTTTGGGATATTGAGGTTACGACGTCCCCGAGGGTGTCACTCACACCAGGGAGGTGGAATTCCACCTCCCTGCTAACACGGATTCAAACAGCTAATTTAAATCATTCATGAAAAGTACAAAAATGGTCAGAAGCTTCCCTTAAATATGTGCATGGTCCATTCTTAAACCCACATCTGACAACAAACGTTCGGTAGAGCTGCGGCGAATATTTTTGAGGTACCACGGTAAAGTCGACAAGACAGACGAATGGAAGCACGACGTAGAGAACAAGTCCCAGTGGCACTTAATGTGCCGAGGGCAAAAAGACAAGACCTGTATGTTACCGTAATAAAGATTTACGCTGATTACTCCAGCTCGACACAAAATCAAAAGCCACTGACTCGGAATTCTTGCTTGTTTATTCTCCCTCAAATACTTGCAACAGGTACTAACTAGATCATTATCGTTATTATCCCCCACCCACGAAGTGGGGGAGGGGATATGGTAATGGGCACGTCCGTCCTTCTGTCCATCCGAAACAAATTTTGTCCGGCCCATATCTTCTACATCTTTAATGCTACCTCTTCGAATTTTTATGGAGGGTAGACCTTAGGTAGTAGGTGTGCATAGGCATTGTTTTGTGTGGCTAATTACTTGCATTTATTAATTAATTAATTAACAAAGTTCGTTAAGCAAGACAAATTTTGTCCGGGCCATATCTTCTAAAATATTAATGCTAGCCCTTTGAATTTTTTATGGTGGGTAGATCTTAGGTAATAGGTGTGCAAAGGCATTGTTTTCTGTGGCTAATTAATTCCATTAATTATCAATTAATTAACAAAGTTCATTAAGCAAGCTCAAGCTACAATACAAATTTTGTCCGGGCCATATCTTCTAAATTATTGACGCCAGCCCTTTGATTTTTTTTTATGGTGGGTAGACCTTAGGTAGTGGGTGTGCATAGGCATTGTTTTGTATGGTTAATTACTTGCACTAATTAATTAATAAACAAAGTTCGTTAAGCAAGACAAATTTTGTCCGGGCCATATCTTCTAAATTATTAATGCTAGCCCTTTGAATTTTCTATGGTGGTTAAACCTTAGGTAGTAGGTGTGCATAGGCATTGTTTTCTGTGGCTAATTACTTTCATTAATTAATTAATTAATTAACAAAGTTCATTAAGCAAGCTCAAGATACAATACAAATTTTGTCCGGGCCATATCTTCTAAATTATTGATGCCAGCCCTTTGATTTTTTTATGGTGGGTAGACCTTAGATAGTAGGTGTGCATAGGCATTGTTTGTGTGGCTAATAACTTCCATTAATTAATCAATTAATTAATTAATTAACAAAGTTCGTTACGGAAGACAAATTTTGTCCCGGCCATATCTTCGAAACTATTAATCCTATCTCTTTGATTTTTTTATGGTTGCTAGACCTTAGGTAGTAGGTGTGCATGGGCATTGTTTTGTGTGGCTAATTACTTTCATTAATTGATTAATTAACAAAGTTTGATAAGCAAGCTCAAGATTTGTCTGGGCCATATTTTCTAAACTATTAATGCCAACCCTTTGAAATTTTTATGGCTAATAGACCCTAGGTAGTAGGTGTGCATAGGCACTGTTTTGCGTGGCTAATTACTTTCATTGATTAATTAATAAAGTTCATTAAGCAAGCTCAAGATACAATACAATTTTGTGTGAAGCATAACTTTGCAACTAAAAGTGGTAACCCTTTAAGATTTTCAGCGTTGGTAGACCAGAGGTAGGAGGTGTGCATAGGCAGAAATTTTTTTAAATAATTACTTTCCTTCATTAATATATTAATTAACAAAGTTCATTAAGCAAGCTCAAGATGCAATACATTTTGTCCCATGATCACTGTGGGCGGGGGATATGGCTAGCGTCAGCGGCTACTTGTTGCATCTTTATTCTTACTTGTACACATACAAGCACACTGTATATATCATAAAAAAGCCACAAATGTCATATGACTGTATGAATCATAGAGGAACAAAAAGTCACAAATGTTCGTCGCTGCAAATATGGTCAGTCCATGCTGCAAAGTACGAACAGTATTTAAACTCGAATTATTCAAATATATACATGTTACGCCGTACACAGGTGGACTAAGCACACATCGCACTCGGCCCTAGAAAAGTTACCGTGCAGTTCCCTTTTTCAAATTAGACATAATTCTATTAATAGAGATGCTATTTCTAACAGAATCTGGTGCACTTTTTACACTCTGTAGCAAAATCGAGAAAAGTTACCGTGCAGTTCGCCATCTCTAATTAGAGATAATTCTCTTACTAGAGATGCTATTTCTAACAAAATCTGGTGTACTTTTCACACGCTGTAGCAACTCAATTATGACCATGAAAATTAAGTTTGAAAAGTCCATATTTTGACAAGATAAAATTAAGGGAGTTACAAACTGATGAGCGGCTTCTGCTTAACGCCTAGTCTGGCTCAGAAATTGGTGACAGAGTAGTCGCTGTGATATAGTTTATGGAAAAATTTAAAACGTTTATGGACTTGACACTCAATATCTAGATCCATATATATCAAGTGCAACAAAGCAGAGTGATTAATACACTGCAAGTTCCAAATGTATTTCACTGCTCTACGCCAAGTGGTAAAACATTTTCAATTTCACTACCAGAACAATCCCACAGCTGGCATCTGTGAAGAGGCATGCAATATGACTTAAACAATCTTCATTTAGTGGTAGAGTACATATATTTGAATTTTGACATTATTATATTAACTTCAGCATTAAATCTTCTTATATGATCACAAATGTCTAGTTGATTAACATTCACACCACTGTTTGTACCTAAATGTTTGTGGAACAAAGCAGATTTTAATAATTCACCTCCAAAGTAGATTGACGGTTCGCCCACGTAACCACTCCTTATGAAATGGATGAACACAGATTTGCTAGGATTGAACAATACATTATATTCACCAGAAAATAATGAACCGACATTTGACAACTTAGACAGTGATGCCGCCGTGGCAGCAAGAAGAGCAATTTCATCTGCATATGCGGCACCACCAAGGAAGTTCATTCCAACATAACATCCAAAACCAGATGTTTCAAGTTTCTTCATAAGCTCGTCAATTTCCACACTAAAGAGAATGGGTGAAAGCACCCCTCCTTGTTTCACTCCATTTGTGCAACCGAATAGTCCTGACTTGGACTCACCCCAAACGACTTTCATATTTTGATTAACATACATATCCAGTGGCAATCTACATACCACGGGGCATAAACCTCTATCTATAAGTAACGTGAACAGTTTCACATATTCAATTCTGTCGAATGCTTTTGCGGCGTCTAGCACAATTAAATGTACATCAATTCCATCTCGTTGATAGTAATTTATACATTCAGTGACTGCAAAGGAACAGTGAGTGGTCGAAGATTCAGGTTTAAAACTAAACTGAAGATTTGAGGTATCAAGTACACTACGGTTTTCATTGAATATCAGCCAATCTAATAGCTTGCTAATGACACTGCTCAGGGCAATAGCTCTGTAGTTTTCCGAGTCGTTCAGGGATTTTCTTTTGTTCTTGGCTATAGGGTAAAGTATGGCATTCCGCTTGGGACACAGCCATGGGTAAGAAAGTTTTAAAAAGTAAGAACAAATGAACGTATAAACTGTTGCATGCGTGTGTAATATGATCGGAATAGTACCCTGTGTCTCCATCGTGCTTGCCAAGTTTGTGACATACATCTTACAGCTGACATTACTTTATCAACAGTAACCCATGAAAGCTCCACGTTACAACCATCATTAGAGTACTTGGGTTCAATTAAAGAATTGACAATGCATTTAAGTTCATCCCTTTTCTTCTTATCATAAGATACAAAATTGTACAGTATGTCGTATTTATCGGTAAAATGATTTGCAATATTATCTTTCCGACGTTGTCCAAACTGAGATTGGTGCTATATATGGGCTAAACTCGATGCAGTGTCAACTACGGTACACACCCTCGAAAACAAAGCTACAATATTGGAAAATTAAGTGACATCTTTAGGATTAAAGGCTACAGAGTTAGAGAATAAAGTTGATGGAAGAAAAGTTGAATGAAGGTTTACAATATAGCAGGCGGAACAGTTTGCGTATATGGTCGGATGAGGAAGAGACTTTTTCATAGAACACGGACCAAACTGTTCTGAAAGTTGCTGAAAAAATGGGAGTTGACTTATCATTGGCAGAAATTGACAGATCGCATTGTGTGGGTAGACAAAATAGAACCCGAAATAGAGCTATCATTGTCAAGTTCACATCTTTCAGGGCCAGGCAAAAAATCTGCTCAGCCAGGCGTCAAGTCCGTGGTATATTTGTGTCCGAGGACTTAACAAAAAAAGCGGTCAAACATTCTTTGCAATGCATGAGTTCTAAAGAGGGAAAAGAGGATTAAATCCTGCTATTCAAAGGACGGCAGATTGTATGGCCGCCAATACGCTGCCTCGGGCGCTGTCAGTAAAGGAGAGCTCGTTGAAATAAGAAACTAAACAGACCTGGACAAGTTCAAAAACATTGAGCCCCACAATCTTTTGTCTTTTATGTTTCTTGACATGTTGAGTGCATTGACTTCGTCTCTCACTTAGGTACCTCCTAGGCCGAGGTATTGACTTGTGTAACATGATCATACACACTGTGCACTGAATTTTGTACAAGGAATACGAATTTTTACTTACTCTTTTTTTTTGTATGTGTATTTATATATTTCTATGCAATTGATGATCTTGGTTGAAGAGCCATGCAACAATGTTGATTTTCGACTTTACACTGTGCGTACAATCAGTTTCTAGTATAATAGCATCGTTAAACATCTCATCTTTCACTCCTTACGTAGATCTTTATGTGTTTTTGTGTGCATGATTTATTTCAACTTCCTAGTTCTCAGGACTTGGCTCATGTTATTCGAACATTGATTTTGACAAAATACCAAATGAGTTGCATGTACTTCGCGTGTTTCTCTGCTTGCCTGTTTTCGACTACGTCTACTCATATTTTTTACCATAAACTTATACCATATGACTTCATCTCCATTCAGTATCGCAAAAAAGTATGTATGTTTTTATGGCGATCTGCTGAATTAGTTTATAGAGTAAGTTTTCAAACGATATATGTATGTCTACTGCAGCCTGTTGCCTGCCCGTTGCGTGTAGAGAGAACATTATGGCATTATTTTACTCTTTTTTTTTTTTTAATTCTTATCTTTTTTTTTATCCTGGCCCTGTTGATTTCAATTTCAATAGTCTGACCATGTTACTATCTGGCATGGTTTCCATGTCTGTGTTGAAATTTCAGCTTTGCCATGAATTACTCTCATTTTGCCGGACTATAAAATGCGTGTATGTATGTGCGTATATATGCATATGTATATGACGGATATAACGACAATCTGTTATTATATATACGTGTACATGTACTCACTAGCTCCAATGTGAAATCTGTAAAACATTACATGCAGTCCTACAACAGAGATCTTTGTTTTTTCCACTACTGTCCAGTTTGTCCACTTACATGCTTGTATATGTATCAGTTTTACATGTTTCTTTCATTCAATTTTCAACTTCGTGCATTTACCGTCTCTCGTTTTGTTATTTTGTTACTTTACATGTTTACACCCCATGTTTTGACTATGTTACTTGCTATGATACTGTCTGGAAGTCCTAAATACACTGAAGCTCTATGGTTTCATAGATATCTGGTGCCCGACTGGCCGAACACATCTCTTTTTGGTCTGTCCTACAGATGTATGTTTAATGTTATGACTATGTCACTTTAAATGATATATCCAGTGAAACTTTATTACATTGTAACGGTATGGTATCAAAGTCAACTAGTATTTGCTTGATCTCATCATTGTGCAAGCAACACACAAGCCGCTGGGTATATCTCAACGCTTTGGTTGAGGTTCATTATCTTGTTGTATAATGCCGGGGCTTTGCAGGACGGATTTTCAATATACTCTGGTCTCCATGAGTTCTATCACCGAACAATATAGAGTGGCCATTTGCCTCCTCATAACTCGCTATGTCTCGTATAATATGCATTCTGTTTACTTAGCTTGTCCTTCAGTTATCAATCAGATCACCAGTTCCCACTGTATTATGGTAATGCTACTTGCAAACTTTGTCTTTTGTGGGTTCTTGTGCTCACGACGTATTTTATACGTACTATACAAAAACTCTGCTTTATCCACTGACGTTCATCCCAACCCAGACCCTAGTGGTACTTACAAAATACAAATCAATTGAAGTTATGTCATTGCAACGTTCGCAACATCGAAAGTGATGGGAAAATTGATGAAATACAATGCCTCGCTCAAATTGAAAACTTCAATATAATTACTATTTCTGAAACTTGGCTAGTTGAGAGTTATCCAGACAACTTCTTCATATTGATAATTTTCAACCTCTCTTCAGAAGAGACCGCCCAACCGGGAGAGGAGGTAGCCTCTTAACCTATATTCATACACGCTTACCAAGTACAAGGTCCAAACTGTGAATGTATCTGGGTGGAAATCTCGATCCAACGTGGGCCAGTTCTGATAGGGAATTACTATCGACCTCCCGGTCAACCAGCAGAGATCCGTGATACTTTTCTTGAGTCGCTGTTTAATTCCATCTCATCCGCAATTAAAAGTAACCCGCATATATTGATACTCACAGGTGACTTCAATGATAGGTGTGTTGACTGGAACTCCACTCATCAAAAATAGTGAATTTGGCATGCCTCTCTTCAATCTCGTTGCTCAATTGAATCTTTTCCAGAAAATAAACGAACCTACTAGAATGAACGAGTACTCAACCAGTCTGTTGGACCTTCTAATCACTGACTCGCCTGGACTTATCCTGGACAGTGGAGTCATAGCTCCTATTTCAAACTCTGACCACTCGGTTATTTTTTGCTCCTTTTCACTCTCCTACGTATACCACAGAGACCGCTCGTTCAAAAAAGGCATATGGAATTTCAAAAAAGCTGATTTCCAAGGTCTTAATAATACCTTATCTTCTGCTCCCTGAAACACTGCCTTTAACGTCTTCGATTCCATTGATGACGTGGTATCTTACTGGTCTGACCTTTTCCTAAATACTACCAAAGAGTTTATCCCATACAAAGAAGTTACCATTCGGCCAAAGCATAAACCTTGGATAACAGCTGAAATTAAAATCTTATGCGTCAGCGTAATCGTGCATGGAAACGTTTTAAGAAATTAACTCGAACTCCTCGCCCTTTCACAATTGATGTCTGTGTCAACATTGACAGGTTTATCAGCATTACAAAAAGCGACGCAACAAGGTTGTCAAGGCTATAAAAGTGTCAATAAACTCCTACTTTTCTAAACTACGTACATAATTAGATAAAAAATAATATGAATCCCAAACAATGCTGGAACTTGTCTAAATACTTACTTGGATGCAAAATCCATGAAGACATACTTCCTATTATTGAAGAAAGTAGAATTATATCTAGCATTACCGAAAAGTGTGACGTATTTCATACTTACTTCACTAGTCAATACTTTACTCATGCCGATAATGATGCACATCCCCTGCCAAACTTTACCTATCCTACTGGGGCACGCATGAGTGATTTCATGCTCAATGATGAAAGTGTCAGGAAAGCTTTACTATCCTTGAGATTAACTTCTACCTCAGGCTCCGACAATATTGGCAATACTCCCCTAAAAAATACTGCTCACTCCATCTCCAAGTCCTCGACAAAAATTTTCAACCTGTCTCTGTGTCTCCCAATTTCCCGATTCCTGGAAAGGCTCTAATGTCTGCCATGTGTTTAAAAAATCAAATCAACAAATTAAGAGAAACTATGGTTCAATTTCCTTGCTATGCAACGTATCGAAAGCTTTCGGGCGACTGGTCTCTAATTTTCTTTGTGAATATCTAATAGGCAACAACCCACTAACTGATAAGAACTCAAGGTTTAAAGTTAATGATTCAAATACCAACCAACTGATAAGTATTCTCCACAATATCGACAATGGGCTTGAAAATTCCAAGGAAGCCAGAATGGTATTCTTAGATATCTCGAAAGCCTTTGACAAAGTGTAACATGTAGGCGTCCTCTTCGAACTACGACAACTGGGGTTATCTGAAGGACTTCTTAGGTGGATAAACAGTTACCTCTCAAACAGCTTTCAACGTGTTATTATCCACGGGCGAACCTCCTCTTGGCTTCCCGCTCAGCCCGGCGTACCTCAGGCATCAATTCTGGGTCGCCTATTATTTCTTGTGTATATAAATGATATTGCAGATGATTTGACCTGTGATGTCCGCATTTTCGCCGACGACACTAGTATACTTGAGATAGTTCAAAACCCTACCGGCTCAGCGCACCACTTGAACACAAATCTTTCAATTATCTACCACTGGGGTAAATTATGCCGCTTGGTTTTTAATGCCATAAATCCATTTCAGTTATTTTCTCGGCCAAAATCAATAAACCTCATCATCCCCCTGTCCTTGGTACCGCCATACCAGAGGAAGACACCCATACTCACCTTGGAATTACTCTAGCCTACAATCTTTCTTGGCGTGCGCATGCCACACGCATCACAAATAAAGCCAGCCAGCGTATTGGACTTCTTCATAGATTCAAATTTAAGTTATCCCGAAAAACACTGGAAACATTATTATTTTTCAATGGTTCGGCCAATTCTTGAATATGGTTGTGTTATCTTTGATAATTGTGGGCAAGGTCTGAGAGATTTACTTAAGTCGATTCAGTGCGAGGCAGCTAAAATATGCACTGGCGCACTAAGGCACACATCTCATAACAAACTCTTAAGATGAGCTTGGTTTGCCTACACTAGCCAGTAGACGCAAATATTTCAAATTAATCCTTTTCTATAAAATGTATTTTAACCTAACTCCTTCCTATCTATCCAACTTTATACCTCGCGCCCCGCCATTGCTGGTCGTACGCTCCGCCATAGGCCTATCAGCAACCTTCGCCTCATCAAATGCCGAACCCAACGGTTTGAAAATTCCTTTCTCCCTGATGCCACCAAACTATGGAACAATCTCCCCACTGATATCCGTAACTCCCTTTCCCTTCAAATCTTCGAAGTCGAAACTCAAAGCCACTCTGCTAGCGGCCGACATTGTTCTGGATTTCTACTCCCATTGTCAGCAATTTGCTAGCATCTGTCATACCCAGTTACGATTAGGATTCTCTAGACTTAATTCCGATCTCCATAAAGTAAACATCATTCAACAGCCCACCTGCGCCTGCTCCCACCCAACTGAGGATTTTAAACACTTCTGTCTCTACTGCCCTGAGTACGTACAGGAAAGAAGGAAGCTCCTACTTACCAGCACCCCTTTATTAGCCCCTGGTGTTAATCCAAACCTTATCAGGCATGTTGCAAGTGACAGACTATGCAGTATTTTATTGTTCGGGAGTAAAGAACTTTCAGAAGACTGCAATACAGTAATTTTCAGAGCAATTCAAATTTTTTTGTTGAAAAACGCCGATTAATATTGTAATTGGGTATTATCTTATCCCATACATGTATCTCGAAATCAGCATATCATTGCAATGTATTTGTATGTTCAATGTATGTACCTTTAACACTACCATGTTCTCTATCGTGTCTCATTTGCATATTCATACCTCACATCATTGGTTTATCCAACAGGTCTGTAAGAATACATGTATAATACTCCCACATATGGGTCAACACTCCACAGGTGCATGCGTCGACAATGACAAGCTAGGCGGGAAGGAACACTCGAGCTGCTGGGCGTACTGGCGGTTCCACAGTGGCAGTGTGAGTTTGCAGCCAGGGTGCTTCGGCCGCGCCTGGCAGGCTATAACCTCCCCTTCAATCGTCCCTGTGTTGAGGATGCATTAGCTTGTTACTAAGTATATTCGTGTATATATCCATGTTTCTTAATTGGACTGGAATGTTAGATATTGAGTTTGTTGTTTAATTGTATTACAGCATGTCTACCTGAGTGCATTGTCACATGTTTGCACATTGTATTGTCCTATGCGTCTTGTATATATCATTATGTACGTCTCCGTGTCTGAAGAACCCCTAGATTAGTTATATTCTATGTACTATTGGGTAATCCAGTGAAAATAAATATGTTTAAACTAAACTATCGGAATGGTAT
Source organism: Hermodice carunculata (assembly GCA_964020975.1). Lineage (NCBI taxonomy): Eukaryota > Metazoa > Annelida > Polychaeta > Eunicida > Amphinomidae > Hermodice > Hermodice carunculata. Next base: position 67,764,432 of record OZ026616.1, read on the forward strand.
TCCCCATCTATACAATTAGACTTGTTGTTTTTACCCCGTATTATTTTTTAATTTCTTTCCAGAAATCTCTTGCCAAATCATCACATATCGACTCCGCTAATCTCTGGGCACTTATATTATCTTTACTCTTTTTCACATACCTAAGGGATTGATGATACTTGGCAAGAGTTTGTCGACGAATTTGTGCAATACTGCCTTCATGAGGGCAATTGTCAGATTGTCTATAACAGAGCTGTCTGTTTCAGGGGCTTAATATGTTCGTTCCATCGGGGAACAACTTTATTCCCAGGAGACTCCGTCATCGGTATATTTCCATTCAGTTATGAAAGTGGCATAACCACTATTCTTGATCGTTTATGGTATTTTGCAACGTCACACCAGGAAGTGGACACCCCGGCGTCTTAAAAGGAAGGAATTTTACGGGTTAAGGAATATAACAGAAACACAATGAATAATTTAAAAATCCTTGTCTCCAAAGCAAGCGACGCCAGTCACCAGCAAGAACCATTTACACGTAACTCAGACATCCCTCACTGTGAAGTCCGAAAGGGCTTTAGTGAGTAATCCACGGAAGTAGAAGAAAAACAGAAAAGTCTAAAGCTTATTGTTCAAATTTGCACTGAAGCTAACACACATCGTTTAGGATCGTCTGAAATGCTTTGTACTTTAATACGCGTTTGGGAAAAAAGATTTTGCCCCTTGTGCTTGTTTAACGACCCCATGTTCCAGCTCATTTAAGCACTTTATCGCAAAACCATTTTGCCAATTGATACTTTAAATGGAACTTACGTTTTCAGATCCAAAATTCTACACAGTCAATTCCCCACTGCACCAATGAACTAGGACGGTATGCTTTCTGGACCGATGAAATCAGCGGGAACCAAAAGGCATATTCACAACGGCGCGCGGGAATGACAAAAGTGATTCATGAATTATTATTTAATTTGTCATCACGTCTTAGTGACAGCTAGTGTATTCAGCAATAACACATTAATGTGAAGGGAATATTTAAAAAATGTACTCGGAAATATGGATAATAAAAGTTGCCGAATATTACATTGAAACGACACATACATTAACTCAGTTGGAATGGCGGAATGGTTACAGCTGTGGACACTAACAACTTTTTATCATTTTAGTTTCGTGGCTTCGACGCTTTCTCGTGCCTTTTTAAACTTTCTTTCTTTCTCTCTGCTGGTCTGTTGTCCTTTGGCGCATTAAAGCCACCAACATTCAAGTCATGCGAAAGAATCATATTCTCTCTCTCTCTCTCTCTCTCTCTCTCTCTCTCTCTCTCTCTCTCTCTCTCTCTCTCTCTCTCTCTCTCTCTCTCTCTCTCTCTCTCTCTCTCTCTCTCCCCCCTGCATGTGCCGATTATATTTAAAATATAATGAATGATGTATCTACGGAGCTAGCGAATTGATAATAATGAAGAAGATTAAGCAATAATAATGATGAATTTACCTTTATATTTTCCAAATGGGAGTTTTAAATCATATACAGTATGCCAATAATCTAGTTTACCATTCATAGACAAAGTCTGACAGCCTGATTTGCTGGTTTGGCATTAAGCAAACCCTGTACCAAATCCGATATATTGGATTCGGTTAAAAAAATTGAAACCCCCCCCCCCAAAAAAAAAAAATAAAAAAACAAAACAAAACAAAAACACACACAAAAAAACCCAACAAACAAAAAAAAAAAAAAAAACCAACAACAACAACAACAAAAAAACGCGGGGATCTGTCAGGCCCTACTAAATGCAGGCTATATATTTTGTTCACAGTTGACGGCAGGTGTTTCCATTCTGCATCATTTTTTATGTTTACATTTAGGACGATTTTTAATACATTTTGTGGTAATGTGTACCATCAACGGTCTGACACTTAACGTTAAATGTAAATTTACATTCATGGCTGTGTTCGATCAAACTTTACCTACATATACACACTAAATGGAGAATTAGAGTGCGTGTGTCAACACACACTTTTCTGTTTTTCCTGAAATTCTTTCTTTCTTTCTTTTTTCTTTCCTCTTTACCAGCAATTTTGTCCGACACATTTCTCGAACACTGTTAAACATAAAAACTCCAAACTTGGCATGATTGTACCTCTATACAAGGAGTTTGACCGTTTTATAAAGGAATGAAGATGTTTACAATTATGCAAATTAGGGGCATTTGAAATTTTAAATCTTGAATATGTTCAAAAGTATAAGATAGAGATGTCATTCCAACTTCTACTAGGGGTTTATTGACCAGTGCACATCTAATGAAATTAAAACAAAAGTTGTAGCAATTTAAATTATGCTAGTTGGCAGATTTTAAATTTTAAAACTTGAATATTTTCAAAACTATTATAGATAGAGACGTCATTTTAACCTCTACTAGGGGGTTATTGACCATTGCGCATGTAACAAATCAAAAGCAAAAGTTGTAGCATTTAAATTATGCTAATTAGCAGCATTTGAAATTTTAAAACTTGAATATCTCCAAAACTATTTTAGAAAGAGATGTCATTTCAACTTCTACTGGGGGGTCGTTGACCATTGCGCACCTAATGAATTAAAAACAAATGTTGTAGAAATTTAAACTATGCTAAATAGCACCACTATAAATTTTAAATCTTGAATAACTTCAAAGCTATAATAGATAGAGATGCCATTCCACCTTCTACTCCTGTGTTATGGAATAGTTGTACAATGCCATACCAATATGCTTTGAAGACACACACTGATTTGCTGTGCAGCAAATCATCCTTCCTAGTTTGCAGCTACTTTCGTTTCATCATCATCATCATCATCATCATCATCATCATCATCATCATCATCATCATCATCATCATCATCATCATCATCATCATCATCATTTGTTTTTTGAGGTTTAGTAGCACAGGGAGGGAGTGTACGGCGGTAGCACACAGACAAGCAGCCAGGCGAGTCCAGGGCTTACCCGAGAAAGCGGCGAATGCGGGAATGTTAACTCTGGGGTGGTAGAAGGCGTAATAGACACCAGGGAGATGTGTTTTTGTGGTAGTTTGTTGCCCTTGGTCAAGGGAGAGGAGAATGTTTGTTAATCATTTCTATCAGGACAGCCATGGCCCGTGTTCTTCGAAGCATACAGTGACTTTGTCCAGACTAAAATACCCGGAAAAATTCGAATTGTTTGCAACAATAATGGAAATTATGGATCTGGGGGAGTAAATTAGCCCGGGAAAAGGAAGTTAAACGGAAAATATTGGAAATCGAGAAATTGGGATGGACAGGTGCCATGTTTCAAAATTCCAAATTAAAAATTTTTCGGGCAAGTTGTTTGTTCTATTGAACCACATCTATGGTGGCAACCAGCTAAAGAGAAACCTCTTCTTCTTGGAGGTATTACAATAATGATGAAATTATACATATTCGGCGACAGATGGCGTGCTTCAAATAAATAAATAAATTGGTCAATTAACTAGTTCTAGCTTAGGACACTAGATGGCAGAGTAACGTTCTAATCTGAACGAAGATTTATGTGTGCTGTTGTGATTGGAGCGGTAAATTGAAAGGCTGGTACACTTGGGTCAGACTCCGACTGGCGCCCTCAGTCTCTTGCGCCGTCCAGGAGTCTGCGCTCGGGTAAATGATTAACATACTATATAGACATTACGGTGTTAATGTATAATTTAAGGAATGTTTACAGTTGAAATATATTCACACAACAGTGGAATATATGGATTTAAAAATGAAAAAATCGACATTAGGGTTAAAGTTTAATTCATACTGACTTAAATGCACTAAGTTATTAGAAGGCAATTACACTTTACTCAAAATGTACTGATACAGCTTTTTTGCTGAATTTACAAATTGATATATATCTATACTGTTATTTTCATGTGTTGCTATTATATCATTTGTATAGTTTATGTATACATGTATATTGTAGATCGTCTTCTGTCTTGTTTGTATTTACTGTGAAAAAATCAGGAACAACTAGAAACAGTTGCCGAAAGGCATACTGAATACTCCCTGCAATATGTGAGTACATTGTGCCTCAATGTTTTCCATAATCTACAGCTGAGAAAAAAACTGTTGCATTTATTCGAAAAAAAGCCTGCTGTGACCTTGGCCTATACAGCTCAAGGTCACTGTTGCTTCATGACACAGGTTTTAGTGATGGACAATCCTTTAGTGACAGGCAATAACCATAGCCCGCTCCATGAAGGAGTTAGAGATCAGTACGTCTACAAGTCTACCGACAGATGCCTGCGTGACCTTGACGTTCATAGCTCAAGGTCAGTGTTGCTCCATGATACACCCTTTAGTAAAAGAGAATTACCATATAAAGTTTGAAGAACACCCATGCATTAATGAAGGAGTTAGAGTCCGGACAAGATTATGTCTACAGGTGCCTGCTGTGACTTTGAGTTTTATAGATCATGTCTACAGTTCTAACGACAGATGTCTTCTGTGGCCTTGATCTACATAGCTCAAAGTTACTGTTGCTTCATGACACACCCTTTAGTAAAAGAGAATAACCATACAAAGATTCAAGAAGATCTCTGCGTTAATGAAGGAGTTCGAGTTCGGACAAGATTATGTCTACAGGTGCCTGTTGTGACCTTGACCTATATAACTGAAGGTCATCGTTGTTTCATGACACACCCTTTAGCGACAGTGAATAACCATACAAAGTCTGGAGGAAGATTGGAGCACTATTGAAGGAGAACGAGTCCGGGCAAGCTTACGTCCACAGACATACAGACATGGTGAAACCAGCACCCCCCCCCCCCCCAACTTCGTTGCAGGGGTATAAAAACAGACATTCGAAATTTGCTCTCCTAGGCTAGGACCTAGCAATGATATTTCAAAGTATTTCTGGGCCGACGTACGACGACTAGCAAGTTTAGAATGGGGAAGAAGGATAAGAATGGGTGCTCCAGTATGCCTGGACTGTACGCTTCTTACAGCATTTAGGCCTATTTGACTCGTATCCTTGCAGTACTTACTTCACCCGTAAAGTGGCTGACGCCAGCAACAGTTCTTATTTTAGTCGTACTCTGTCTGCAGTAATTACTCGAATAGAACGCTTGCTACAAAACGTTAACGTTGAGGGTCTTTGCTTTAATCGTATCTTGTTTTCAGTACCAACCCTCACTCCCTCCCCCTCCCCCGGGGGGGAGGATACTTCCATGTATTGTAGGACTGTATTGGGTATGTGCCGCAGGAAATGCCCTGTGTTCATTACTCCCAGGATTAAAAAAGGCCCCCAAAATGGACAAACCTGGATTAGGATAGTGGTAAAAATTAGGATGCACCAATGCAGCACTCCTTTCAACACATTACAGGATTAAGAAAGGGTACCTTTTTATGTCTGGTGAAGGATTAAGATAGGGTATTGTATAAAAATGTCCGAGGCACACACCCATCCTTATGTTGAGTATGTGCCCCCCTCCCCCTGCACTAACCCTACGCCAATGCACCCTGGGTTGTTCCTAAATCAAGTTGTCGAACAACCATATTGTTTGTAAAGCTGGAGTGTCGCATATAGACGATATTCAACACATAAGCTCGAATGTAGGGAAAACACTTGCATCGTCAATTGTGAAAGTCCCGGTGTTGGATGGATCAAGATATGGGTACAACTGTAGTGACAGCCAGGCAGCGTTGAGCCCTCAAGCTCAACGTCTGGACTTCAAGTAGCGTAATGGTCTGATAGGAACTGACCTCTCTGGCAAGACTGACCTGGTCACACAAGTAATTCGGGGCAAGACCATATATACACTTGTACATAAGAGTAGCCGTGTGGAAACGCTGCCGCTCTGCCATTGTCTGCCACTTTAATTCTCTGACTAGATCAGCACCTCGTACATTGACATAGTCAAAATTGCCGGTAATTACCCGAGCAGCAGCATTTTGTAAGCGCTGAGTCTCCTTTAATGCTTTTGCAGTTGTACCCCATACGGTATCTCCATAGTCGATACAAGGCAATATCATAGCATTGTAAATCATTTCTAACATTTTCTTGGGTAAAAATTTACTTAATCTTCTTAAAACGGCCAGTTTAGACATGATTCTACAATGTAGTTTTTCCAAGTGAGATTCCCAATTAATATTTTCATCCAATTGTATACCTAAATATTTCGTATCGTGGACTTGTTTAATTTCTTCACCGTTTAGATTAACTTTGAGCACATCCGAACTCTTCCCCTGTTTATTAATCAGCATAGATTTGGATTTCTCAGCATTAACTGATAATTTATTTCTTGTGTACCAGTAATCCACATTATCTATTTTTTTCTGTAGGGCATTCGTTACTTCCTGTATAGTATAACCACTTGTATAGAGAATAGTATCATCGGCAAATAAGTTAATAACAACAATGGTGTTAGAGTGAAGACGAACGCACACCAACAGGCCGCGGTGACTGAGGGTGATTGTTGTTGGGCTCAGCCGGCTGGTTGTCGGAGGTACAACGACTGGTGGGGTTGTGCTTTTCGTCGCTGGAGGTCAGGGAGGCCCGGGTCCGATACCCGGCTGAACCACAACATAACTAATAAACTTAAAATTTAATAAAATGTGGTAAAAAATAAAAAATATCTCAGGGAGAGTATAACCTGCTATTTCGTTTCGTCAGACTATCAGACACTGAAGGTCAAGTTATCTCCGAGTTCCGTAGATTGCATTACTTTACCTTTCATTTTGAGTGAAGTCCAACCACAGGTACCAGTAACAACGCCCGATTATAATGTTGGATATTCTGTGTAAGATTCACGTTTTTGTGTACTAGATTGATTTCAATAGAGGCCTACAGAAACTAGTTAATGAAGATTTGAACTTTCCACAGAATCTCAAGCATAACAATCAGGCGTTTTTGTTTGATATTCTGTGGAAAGTTCACATCTTTATTTGCTATATTGATTTCAAAATAGTAAATTAAGGTGTGAACTTTCCACAGAATATCAAGCATAATAATCGGGCGTTGTTACAAGTGCCTGTAGTCCAGCTTATATATATTTGCCAGCTGAACAGACTAACTCCCGTGGATAATCCAATACAGCTAAACACACACACACACACACACACACACACACATACACACGGTCCTGCTAGACCCGCCTTGGTCGTTCTGCTGTCTCACAAATTTGTAAAACATTACCCCCAAATTTTGCCTGCTAAACATCCGTTCTTGGCGGTCTACTACCCCCCAGCTGGGGGCCAACATAGTGTATCGCCCCAAGAAAGTCTGCTTAGGAGGGAACCCCAAATTTAAAACTTCGGGGGATTGAGGGGAGCGCGACGCATATCTGCTTGTTATCGCGTGACTGCATGTCCACTGCCGCTTCGATGCTGACAGTGCTGTTGCGTACCAGGGCTGGCAGGAGTGTGATGTGCCCCGGTTGCCCCGAGTCCTCCCTCTCCTGCAATATTTTATGACAGTGTTTGTGTAGTCAATGTAGCAATAATACCCTGAAATATCCTTGATCTGACCACGATCTTGTAATCATGGCGTGATCAGAGCAACCGTAGCTTTCCTTTTCTAAAATCAGTCATATTTGTATGTCGTGGAGAGGACCCATATCGAAAAGGACTGGGTAGTCGCTGTCCATGCCGCCACACACGAGTAACTTCTTTCATTTTAATTGTGGAAAAATAAAAATCAAAGAAAAATGTACACAACATTTGAGAATGTAAACAAGAACAATGCTTTCTGTGGACGGAGAGAGCACTTATATGCTATAATCTTTTTTTTTTTTATTATTTTTTTTTTTTTGCATTCCCAGTATGTATCATTTCAAACTATTTCAGACCTATATAACATTCATGTCCCTTCATGTTGGCTGTGAAAGAAATTACCATATATATTTTTTTACGAAGAATGGCAAAGAAATTTCCTTTTTCTTTTTTCTTTTTTTTTATCATCACACCATAATATAAATGTTATAGTTGGAGAGTCCGGTTTAAAAAAAAACAAACAAACAAACAACAAAATGACACGCATGATTATTTTGAGCGGCGGTGGTCTGAAAGTGTACTTTTGAAGCATTTTTAAACTGAAGCGTGTGCTTTCTTTGTCAAGAATAATCCACAAACGGGGTTCGCATATTTCCCTCGTGCGGTCTTGTTTACGGACAAGCTATCCATGCAGCCATTGTTAGAGGTGACATTGTCACTGTATTAATGAACTCGTGCTGGATCGCACCAAAAAACCGCAAAATTTATGAACGTAACACCTTTCGACAACATCGAGCGCAGCAAAATCCAGAAGCGCAATCTCCTGTTGGTTGGAGACTCTGGTCCTGGACACTTTACCGGTTCAAAACTGGTTCAAAGCGCCGATTTTGGCAGCTTTTTTTCCTTCAAAATATCCCTTGCGGCGGACCAACCCCTGTGTTTGCCACTGCATTCGGTCCGAAGCCCGCTCGATGGCTGCATTCGTTGAGCCGACGCTCCGAGAGCTTTCTTCATCCTGAATTGCGATTTGGCACGTCCCTATGGTTAAGCCAATAGGTTACACCGATAGATTCGGACGGCAAAATAAAATAGGGATTACGATTGTAACAATAGTGTGCTGTTTTGACTTTGCATTAACGAGGAGGAGGAGGACGACGACGACGACAACGATGATGATAATAAAATAATAGACCTAATTTGTATTGTAACAGATGAAGAACCCGGCAATATAGAATTCACAAAGGAGCGTTTTGGTACTTCCCGTTCATTGAATTAGGACCAAAGAGTCCCGCTCTGTTTCACACAACACAGAAAAAATAGTTGAAGTATATAAATTGCCAGATACGACTTACAAAGTTCAAATGCGTTGTTAAAAACCTGGTAACAATATTGCTGTTAAATTAATATGATCTTTCGCTGCGCGTTGTTGTTTCGCTCATATCGCTGATGACACAAAACCGTGTAAAAAAAAAAAAAAAAAGTATTTAAACACAGGTTTTATGTGACCTAGACTATCATTATTAAAATTATGACTTCAGCTAAGTGCTTCAAAGACATAGACAGTGAAATGTTGCACACTTCCAAAAAAAGTACATTTGCAGTATCAGTTATCATTGTTTTTCCTGCTGAACTCTACAACAAACTTCTGTGATGTTTCGCAAGCGATGATTACTTCAGAAATCATGCAAAATCTGTCAACCAGGGATATGATTGCCCCTTGCTGAAAGACTCTGAAATAACTGAAATAGCCTAAAATTCAGGATGTCTGGTAAAGAAATGTACTATAGTCTATTTGTAACAAAAACTCTGAAATCAGCTGACTCGATGAATAATCACATCCCTGGTCAAATAACAGCTTACCTGTAAAATGTCACCAGTCTCGCTACGGTAAAATCCTCAATTGGTTGGCCTGGCGTTATGAATCTCCACTCCTGATCATGCGCTTTTTTGCACTATGAACCAAAATTTGAATGTTCTGAGTGGAAATGAGAGTGAGTTTACACCGCTGAACACGACTGCATGCCAAATGAAAAGTCCTCGTTTGCTTAACTGATTAGCAAACCGGCACCACGGCTGTAGCCTAACTGATGAAGACTGGCTAAAAAGTTACAGTGTTACCTGCATGCAAACGTTATGTGGGACGTCAATTCACTTCCTGGTTTCGTCACAGGTCAGATATTGGACAGTGAGAACGGCTCACGTGACGGATCCCAGTACAGTGGGCAGGGTTTGGTATCTGGGGCAGTTGCCCTTTACATGTGCCAGTTATTCAATAATTTATTGTTTAGTCTTCGTTTTTTTGTGTCGGTAACAGTCCGACTCGTGTGTTTATGTAAACAACGATAGCGTTTGGGAGTGCAGATGATAAAATTGCCATCTTGGCTGAAATAAGCTGGAGATGATGTAATTATTTTTAAAATTGTTCTTATCCTTATTATTCGACAAGACAGTTGGTTAGGCTAGCAGAAAGACAAGCTATGTGGCCATACAAATACAATGTGATATATTTATCTGGACACATATTCACCAAGTTTACAACTTTTCTTTACTTCCCCTTGTCTTTTCCTTGGATTTATTTTTTTTTTTAATTTTAAATACTGTAATGAAGCATCCAATAAAAATCGAAATCGGCAAGCAACTACCTGCATCATATAGATTCATATCAGTTGCATAATTGCTAGCTTTCTTCGAGATTATTGTTTGGTTTTTTTTTAACTCGATGAAATCGATAAAGATAGAGCCGATAAGGTATCATATCCCAGATATTGGCCCCTTGATCGATTCATGAAATTCCGGGACACACCTAATTTGCATTGCTAGTTTTGAATCAGCGGTTCGCCGTGAGAATTGCGACGTTCTTTTTATGTCTGTGTGCCAATACAGACATACTGTTCTTCTAGGAATTCTTTCTTTCTTTCTTTCTTTCTTTCTTTCTTTCTTTCTTTCTTTCTTTCTTTCTTTCTTTCTTAAAGGCACATTTGTCCGACATTTCATTTGAAAAGTATAACACGCAGAAACTCCAAATTTGGCACAATTATACTTCTATAGATAAAATCTGGCCTTTTTATAATGAGAGGTCATGCTTTTCAAAATTATGCAAAGGAGGGCTAATTCAAGTTTTAAATCTTCAATATCTTATATAGGCCTACTATAGTAGATGTGGTTCCGAGTGCATAGGAGTTCGATCATAGCAAGGTAAAGGTCATCTAAAATGTCAAGGTCATGTCAAGGTCAAAGATCAATTTTAACCCAGAATTTCATTTTGGAGGTCAAGGTTCACTTCAGGTTGAGGTCAACTCAAGGTCAAAGGTCATTTCAGGGTCAAAGACCCCATTCGGTGGTGCCTTTCTTCTAGCCATAACTTGGTCAATTTTTATCCAATTTTGATTATGTTGGGCTCAAACTGTAGCTAATATCACTGCACATTTTTGAAACTTACATGTGACCTCTAAAGGTCAAAAGTCTAGGTCATTTGGACCTTTGAAAGTTTCATCCAGTCATAACTTGGCCAATATCCATCCAATTTTAATCATGTTGGACTCAAATAGTAGGTATTGCAACACTGCACATTTTATAAGAATATGTCACCTCAAAAGGGCAAAGGTCAAGGTCATTTGGCCCTTTGAAAGTCTCATCTTGTCATAACTTGGTCTATTTTCATCCGATTTGGTAAGGCACACAGACAGATTTGCTTTGAAGCAAATCTTCTTTTCTAGTTCTCTCTCTCTCTCCCTCTCTCTCTCTCTCTTTGACCTTTTCCATGTAACAGTTAACCGCTTTAGTGCTACGATCACAGCTCCATCAGTGCGTTCTGCATGAACGCAAGGTGCCAAAAGCGCGCTGAAGAAAACAGATGAGAGGGACTGTGCTTATCGTCTATGGAAGGTGATATTCTGCTGTTTAAGGGGCCATGTCACTTGTCACGCTTAACGGCATGGGACGTAATAGACCTTTTGACACCCGCCCCCCCCCCCCCCCCGTTTAAACTTATTTTATTTCTTGAAAGAAAAAACGATTTGGGAGCAGGCAACTCCTATATGACCCCCCCCCCCCCAAAAAAAAAAAAAAAAAAAAAAAACCGTGACACACAACTTCTATCTTTTCGTTGTGCATCATTGGTCTTCTCTAGACCATTATAGTTGACCTATTAATACACAGGCCAAGGACTGGTCTTCTATTAGCTTGTTAATAGGGCTATTTATCATGAAGCCCGACACCGAGTTTATATATTTACTCTAATAATAATTGTTTATTCATTTGTATTGAGCAATTTTTTACCTCTCATCCTTATGATGCTTGCCCTAGCACACTTTGCGCACTGCATGCAAAGTGCACCGAGAAAAGCTGTTGACTGAGACCATGATTTCTGAAACTGATTTTAGACTAGACATGTTGATACTTGTATAAAAGGTCTTTACCCATATAGAATTTGAATATCGAATCATCTCATGGGTATAAATCATCTTCACTACTAAAGTCGCTTATAGCAGCGGAAGAGACATGATTTACAGTTTTGTTACTGTTTTAAAATGCATCTTTTACAGCTAATTATTTCACATTTTTACACTGAGCATTTACAACCTGGAAAAAATAAACCTACACCCCTCTTTGAAATCTTGGCTTGTGTATAGGCGTATGGAATGCATAGGATGCGTGAGTCCACGTCCCATCATTACTCATTCATTAGAATGACACAAATAACAGTTGGAAATACTTGTCAAAGTGTGTTTGTGAAGTGTTTATTGTTTTTTTAACCCATAAATCGTCATTTTATATATCAATCAACAGCTTTCTTGGGCACATTCAGGATGATTAACACTCAGAGTGCACCGAGGAATGTTGTTGACTAAGGTTTAATTATTCTCTTAAAATCTCTTTGCAACACTCAATCAAATTGTTTTTCTTACCAGTGCAAGATATGAGACCCTGGTCCGGTTTCAAAGACATAGCATATATCTGTAATAAAACTACTAATATAATAGCTCTGTCGAACAGAAATTTTATAAATGTGCCAGTTACATTAGGACTCTATAGGGATGGTAATGTGGCAACATCCGTATTTTATGCGCATATTGCAATATAGGTCGACCTGGAATTCGCTTCGTATTCTGATTTTTTTCTCACTTTCATATTGTTTGTCACGCTTTGAGGAAATTATAACGTCAACAGATAATGACCCCCACCCCCTGACGTCAAATACCATTAAGCGTGATAAGTGACATGGCCCCCAAGTGAACAGTTTTTCCTCGAGAAATTTGAACCTAAGATCGATCATTTTTATAGTTGAAATGAAGACAACATTCATTGTAACTGGGAACGAGGGAGTTAAAGTAAATGCGCACAGAAACTGCACACGTGTACAATATGTAAAAATCCACATATAAATGGAAAAACTGAGAATCTTGAGAATTGTGTTTTGGTTTCGGAAGTATAGTAAACCGTCCCGAAGTGTTTTGTAGCTTGTTCCAAAATCGGAGCATGTGACTTCGCAGACTATCCCTGACTTTATTCTCCAGGTGTTTTGCATGTAAATTTTGGTTCTTTGACAACGTGATCGATCTAAAAATGAAATAGAATTGGAGACTAAATAATTTTGGACTCGCTCCACAATTATATTAAAGCAGCAGACAGACTGGGAGCAATCACAAAAGCTATGACTTCTTGTGCAAGTATACCTGATTAGCTTGTGTTCAGTGAAGGCGCAATTCATCCCTCTTCATTCTGTCAGTGGTGTCTTGTGCAGTTTGTTTCGTTATATTGTATGGTGGTGCCACTCTGTTGTCCTTGTCGTGTTCCGTTTCGTTAACAGTAAAATTTGTCTTGATGTTAATGACTGTTTTTCTTTCCATCTTATGTACACAAGTGTCTTCGGCTGAGCCCAGGTAACAAATTAAACTGACGTCAAAGGAGGTAATATATAAAAGAGGAAGAACATCCAATTTAAACATGTTTTAACAAATGTCCAAGTTACCTAAGGCTTAACAAAGGTTTTTGTGTGGTTCCGATAACCCGACCGACCCCACTGAAAAGGCCCGAGTCCGGACCCCAAAGTAATTTTTATGAAACATGTTTTTTTTTAAAGTATCAAGCCGCCCTTCCTTAATATAAAAATTGACCCTGGCTGAAAGATTTTATCGAGAAAGTGGCAGTCGTGTGCCGTTAATTTGCAGTTAAGTAAACTCAAACACAGTATTTTATTTCAGCTTGTCTGGAGTGGAGGGTTAACTTGGGTCGCGGAAAGAGTACAGCTGCATAGCCACTGCTCTTCAGTTAAACAGTATAGCCATAGCCCCCGTTAAAAGATTTTATCGAGAAAGCAGCTGTCATGTGCCGTTATTTTGCAGGAAAGTCAACTCAAACACAGCCTTTTATTTCAACTTGTCGGGAGGGTTAACTTGGGCCGGGGTAACAGCATACCAACATAAAGTTGAATAAGGCATAACCACGGCTGTTCGGTGAAACAGACTAGCCTGGGTTGTTCGGTGATCGTTATCGTAATATTTCGCTAGGTTCCAGGTGTTTGTTTTCCAAGTTACCACGGCAGACGGTCGTTCAAGTACTTTTAAAACATGACTTACTATCTTAACTTGAATCTGCTCGCTCGGTTGTGTCTGAAGCAGTTATCATCGTCATTTACAAATCCAAATGCGACACGATACCTCAAGCCGGCAAATCATGCACCGTTTTGAACATGGTGCAGTGCATTGCAGGGCAGTCGCACAAAAATGCACTTGATTTGGATATCAAAATGAATCGCAGCCACAGCGTATATAATATAATTATTGATGCTGTGAAATATTTGCAAAAGAGTACACTTTTGGTTTCATATATTATGAACCCCCAAGATCATCCGAATACTACTATCCTCATTTAAAAAACATTGGGTGCGGAATCGACAATTTTCAAACTGGTAGCTAAGTTTGTGGGTTAGTCCTGATTCGATATTTTGAAGAGGTAGTATCCAAAATATGTGTGTGATTAGTGTTAACGGAAGGTTAATTTGCAGAGTGAATGTAACGTAAATATAAAATGGGACTCTTTTAGCGTGAGCATTACCAAAAAATGTAATAAGAATATTGTATCAGACACTGAAGTCGCACCTGGGTGTTGAATTTAGTAGTAACACTAGTCTGACCTGCCAAGCGGCCCGGTTGAGTGAAAGATGGAGTTTAGGGGAAAAGGTTGTCCCAATAGTGGATACAGGTCTGAAAGTACCGGCGGGTTTTCATATAAGTGGGTAAGAGGGATTCATACAGGGCATGCCCCATTTATTTATGTATTTATTTGCTTGCTTGCTAACTTGTTTGTTGATCTGATCTTCATGTAAATAGTTTCTTACATCCGTCGGACCAGCTTTGACCTTGTGTGCGTTATGTTGCAGGTTTGTTTTATTTGAACAATATCAGAGAGTGAAGGTGGCAGTCGATAACAGCAGCCAATGTTAGACCTTTAATTGCAACATAGTTCATTTATATTTACTGTTGTTTCTCCCATTCTATGCATAAAATATGAATTCGCTACCAAACTGTGGTAACAGCAATTGCTTTAGACCTTTTAATGTGTGGTATCATACTGCACTGTGATCAAGTGTATAGCGCATGCCCGAACCGGCGCGGATTTTTTTCCACGTCAAAATGTCTAGTATTCACCATTGAAATGAAATATAAACACACTATGTCATGTGAATTGCCACAAGATGTGCACTTGGGTAAGGCCCTTCTTCAGGATGATTTTATATACACGACTATCAGATTGTTGACTCTCTCTGTAAAATTAGTAAATGCATTTCTTGTTTACTTTAGCAAACGATTTGTGATAAGGGGTGTACAGACGTGTTTCTCCGCTCTGGCTGCTCTTGCACTTTTTGGCCAGAGTCACGTTTTAGATTTTTTCCCCATTTTTGCGGATTTGGGCTAGGTTAAGAGAAAAAAAAACATTAAAAAAGTTGCATCGACCGATGAAATGGCCGATTAACTTGACAAGCCGGTTCGTATAAATTAAAAAAAAAAAAAAAAAAAAGCAAAAAGCACAAAACAAAACAAAGCAAAACAAAAAAAAAAACAAACAAAAAACAAAAACAAAAACAAAAAAAAACAAAAACAAAAAAAAAAAAAAAACCCCAAAAACAAAAAAAAAAACAAAAAAAAACAAAAAACAAAAAAAACCCCGAAGAGTTCCTGTGAGGGAACTAGACGAAATACAGGCCGCAGACTTGAAAGATTCAAAATCCTTTGCCAAATTTAACATGGAACTAAAATGTCTGCTCAGTGTTATCTACGTCTTCTGGAAATAATTCCGGTAAAAGACAAGACGGGCAAATCTTCCAGTAAGCCGTTAAACCTTATTTTCAAAGGGAAAGAAATGGCCCGATAAGGTTTTGGAATTTGACAATAAATACGTCCTTCCTCTAGCTCATCTGCATTCCATGGAACAGGAAGAAAAATTCAGTGTGGCCCAATAATGGACCAGAACCACGAAAGAGAAACTGTGCAAACACTTTTTTTGCCAATAACAGTTATGCTCGCGGCACAGCGCATGCGCCAAATTTTTTGACGCGCAGTGCATTGCGGGCTTTTTTGTAGTATACGAGCGGTTATGGCGATATCTGTGCTAACCTGTGTCGACTATGAAATTACACAGGTAGCCATGGGAAATTTAATTTGTTATTTGGCTGTGTGCTTTACAAATTATTCCTGAGGCAAACAACGTAAATTTTATCCCTTGCCAACAAAAAAAAAAACTGGGAAAACAATGGATAAGAAGAATTTCCTGTTCTGGAAAGGACTGAAAATTGTGTAAATTCGTGGTCATGATCGCCTGACATTCCAGGACTAAAAATTGTGTAAATTCGTGCCCATGACCTCGTCATACTACGTTTGCCGTGTAACTTTGAATGATGACATTTGCACATTGCGATCAGTCTACATACTTTACTTTAAATATATCCATTCCAACTGGGTAACCCTGTCATCTGAATCATTTTCAATGTGGAACCAAATCGTATTGTGTGTGCAACCAACGTGTAAACACTATGGCCAATGATAAAAGGACATGATAGATAGATAGATAGATAGATAGATATAGATAGATAGATAGATAGATAGATAGATAGATAGATAGATAGATAGATAGATAGATAGATAGATAGATAGATAGTAGTAGATCGATTAGTCGACCAATATTACAACACAATTCATTCTGGGATTCAGATGACTCCCGTTCGGGCGACTAAAACAAAAACAGAAATAAAAACACTCCCCCCCCCCAAAAAAAAAGCGGAAAAGGGGGTGGGGGAGTCTACCACGTTCCACTGTCGTCAAGAAACCTGAATGCTCGGTATAGTAGAAGATTAGGTTAGAATCTAGACTTGCTCAAGTCTCACTGGACTGTCTTCCGAATTTTATTTAAAATCAAATTCATTGCCAAATTAAATTTTAAGTAAACACACGTCGTAGCCTATTATTCTGTTACAATACAGGTAGGCCCTTCAAGTTACCTAGCTGATTCGCGTGGAACGTGAAAATAACCAGATAACATTGACTCCAGATGATTAGCGCCGGGTGGTCTGCACTGTGTTTCTTATCACACAGACAAGCGAGCGGTCATAACGCACTCCTCTTCAGAAGCTATTAATTGAGCTACTGTGTAATGAAGAATTAATTGCAGTGCACCACGTCAGGCGAAGGGCGTCCAGTGAGACTTGCAAAACTTGCCGGCTTGCCGCTGCTATGAATTATTCATGAGCAGTCAAGCACGTGACAGATTCAAGGCCGTCTCAAATTCCTTGTCTTGACTGTTGTTTATTTACATGCAAGCATGCACATTTTATTGTAGAGAAACGTCAGTTTTTGCCGATGGCTATTTCGATTTTGCGTTAAAATGAATATTTTCCTTCTACGATGATTTAAATCAATGATCGGGTCGTTGCTTGTGACAATTTGAATGATGTAACTTTGCAAAACTGCACAAAAATAGGGTGATTTCATCGTCTCTATCTCGATTTTTTTTATGGTCTCCGCGCCATGTTGTTTATATGGTTAGAATGCTCAGAACCTTGTCTATTTTAACAATAAGCTCTCCCATCGGCTGAAAGAAAAGTATTTTAGCAGGAACCCCTTCAAAACTGCTTCTATTTCAAACAGATGCGTCGTTATTTTAGTCGGAAACTACAAGGGCCCAGAATCGATCACATGGTGTTCGCTGTCTTATCAAAAAGTTTTTCTATCGCTGTTTCGTTGGGTAGAACTCGCTGCCTCGTGTTGTGAAGTCTGGCTTGAAAGATGGGTGACATTTGTGTGAACACAAGTGGTTTAAACATATTTTATTCGTAGAATACAATTGGGAAGGAGGGCAGAGTGACAAGTGACGATTACGGACAATTTATTAAAACAAGGAACAAAATTTAACGCTGTAAATTGGTCAGAATGATAACATATACTACCACTGTACCAATCTTTGCGTACAATAGAGCAGAGGGTCCATTTTTTTCACGGAAAGAGAGTAAAATACGCCAGCCGCAGGTAAACATGTCTCGGGTGAAAATACCGCTGCCGCGTGTTTATCATGCTGACAGTTTGTCAGTAACTGCGATAAAGTGTGTTTATGGACTATTTACTGCAGCAACAAGCTCTTTCACTATAGTTGAATGGCAATTATAACACACAACCGATCTTTAGAAAAAAATAAAAGAGGAACCATCGTTCGTGACGCTAACCAAGAAAAATGCACGGACCGGTACCCATGCGATTGTATTCACACAGGTTTGACCGGTTTGATGAAATCGGGATTGAGATCGATATATTTCCTTTGTTAGGGTGTAGGGCAAGAGTTTTTGTTTAAATTGACAAAAGAGCCACATAGAAATGTAGAGGTCTTACTCAACAAAACTTAAATCATGACGTGGATCATTTTGCATTAATGCAAAAATAAAAAAGTTGTGGCACTGATTTGACTTCTAAGATCGGATGTTGTGACGTCACTCCCACCGAATTGATGGTAGTCCAGAATGGGCTTATGCAAGTTTGACAAGTCCCTGGTGTCGGCAGCCGGAGGGAGACGGTCAGCTTTGTCTCGCTTGAGTGGCCAATGACAAGCCATGCATTCATCGAAGACCACTTTCCACTCGCAATGATAATGGGATTAGAACTGACCAGGACTCAATAGCTGCTACTGTTGAAACCGACACGGCGGCAGTGTCGACCAGTTAAAAAAAAAAAAATAATAATAACAGTAGGACCTATATAACACCGTGTAGTTGGCATAATATTATTCAGTTAACTTTGTGGAGGGGAAAATGTATCGCACTTCTGGGTGGGACGGGGGATGGGAAAATAGGGACATGCACCAGGGACTTGTGCAAGTCTAGTTAGAATCATGAACAAAAGCACTGTGAAGGTCCTGTACTCAGCTGAAATGCACATATGCCCTTGTAATTTTTTAAAGATTTGCACCAAAAAAGAAGAAATTCGTAAAAATTCCAAAAATCAATGGAGCATAACCATTTGATCACCTCTGGTAGAGATCTATCCAAGGTACATTGCAACCGAGTTTGAAGTCAATCTGGATGACGGTTTTGCAGAATAAGTTGAAAATGTGAATTAGCATTAGAGTGCCTATTGACTAACACAGTAATCAACAGGAAAGGTGCATTTACCGATAAGCACCCAAATTTTAAGAAATGGTTTAAAGTCAGAAATCTGCAGCAATTCCACTTAGTGTGCATCTTCGCGTTACCCTTTCCCCAAAAAACATATCCACCAAGTTTCAGCTTAATATGAAATCGAAATCGTGCATGGAAACGCTTCAAGAGAGCATCCAACCAACCACGCCCCCATAATTACGACCTTCACCTCAAGATTGACAGGTTATACCAATTTTACAAAAAATATCGCAACAAGGTTGTGACCATAATAAGGAAATCTGTCTCTTCTTACTTTTCCAATCTTCAGCATCGACTTGATGAGAAAGACATTAATCCTAAACAATGGTGGAGCCTGTCCAAGTCTGTTCTGGGATGCAAAATTCACCAACATATACCCCCAATCATTGACGATAACAAAATCATATCATGCATCACGGAAAAATGTGAAATATTTAACTCTTACTTTGCCAGCTAGTGCAAAACACACCCTGACGCTGATGCCCCACCCCTGCCCGATTTCACGTTCCGAACTGAGGCACGTCTACGCAATATTACCATTAATGAAGACAGTGTCAAGAAAGTACTATCTTCCCTGAGGCTATCCTCAGCATCAGGCCCAGATAACATAGGGAACATCCTACTTAAGAACACAGCAGATTCGATATGTAAACCACTTACATAAATCTTCCAACTTTCTCTCAGTCTTTCTTTCTTTCCCAATGCTTGGAGGAGATCCAACATATGTCCTGTTTTCAAAAAGGCCAACAGACAGATTAAAAATAATTATCGTCCTATTTCTTTGCTCTGTAATGTTTCAAAGGTGTTTGAACGACTGGTCTTTAATGCACTCTATGAATACCTGGCACAAAATAACCTACTCACTTCCAAAAACTCTGGCTTTAAGGCCAATGACTCTACTATCAATCAGCTTGTGTACATCCTTCACAATATCTATAACGGCCTAGAACAGTCCAAAGAAGCCAGAATGGTGTTTCTAGACGTATCCAAGGCGTTTGACAAGGTTTGGCATCCCGGTCTCCTTTTTAAACTTCGACAACTCGGCATCTCCGATAATCTTGTAGCATGGATTGATAGTTATCTCTCAAACCGATCCCAACGAGTGATTATTCATGGCCAATCTTCATCATGGCTACCTATTGAAGCTGGTGTGCCCCAGGGTTCCATCTTGGGTCCACTTCTCTTTCTTGTCTATGTTAATGACCTAGTTGACAATATTACATGTGATGTCAGACTTTTTGCTGACGACACCAGTCTACTTGAAGTTGTTAATGACCCAATTGAAACTTCTAATCACTTGAATATTAATCTCTCTGTTATACATAACTGGGGAAAGTTGTGGCGTGTTACCTTTAACGCTTTAAAGTCTCTTTCTGTCATATTTTCAACCAAACTTGTTAAACCACACCATCCACCCGTTCGTCTTGGAGACTCTGAAATACCTGCGGCAGACTCACACATTCATCTTGGTATTACTCTCAGTAGCAATTTATCCTGGCATGCTCACATTACTCGTATTACTACCAAAGCGAGCCAGCGAATTGCCCTTCTGCGTAGATTCAAATATAAACTTTCCCGCAAAGCTCTGATCAAACTTTATTTAACTATGGTTCGACCAATTCTTGAATATGGTTGTGTGCTCTTTGACAACTGCGGTCAGGGACTTTCCGATCTTATTGAATCCATACAGTTTGAAGCTGCCAAAATATGCACAGGTGCATTAAGGCACACATCACGCGCCAATCTCTTACGTGAACTTGGTTGGACAACTCTCGCCAGCAGGAGGAAGTATTCTAAGTTACTTCTTCTTTACAAAATGTATCACAACTTAACACCCTCCTATCTCTCTCAATTAACTCCTCGTACTTTTAATGCTCGAAACCTCCGCCACACTAGCTCCATACGTCCCATCAATTGCAAAACTAACCGCTTAGACAAATCCTTCCTACCTGACACTATCACACTGTGGAACAATCTTCCCTCCGATATAAGAGACTCAATTTCCCTCCAAATATTCAAATCAAAGCTGAAAGCAACACTACTAGCAGTGGATCATGTTCCTGTTTACTATACCCGAGGACACAGATTTGCCAACATTTGTCATACCCAGCTTCGTCTTGGATTCTCGAGACTTAACTTTGATCTCTTTAAAGTCAACATCATCCCACAACCTACATGTTCGTGTTCCTACCCCACTGAAGATCTGCAACATTACCTGTTCTTTTGTCCTAAGTATTCAACTTATAGAATTAGACTACTCAACTCCATCATCCCTATTATTGCTCCCGGCGTCCACCCAAATCTGATTATACACACAGCGAGTGACAGACTAGCTCATATTCTTCTCTTTGGTAGCGACCAATTGTCCATTCCCTTCAACATACAAATTTGTGATGCTTTCCACAGATACATCGTAGATACTAGACGCTTCATATCTTAGTTCTGTTATGCATAAGCAGTAATTTTCAATTGGGTTAGTCGCTGATAATTCTTACTTCCCAAATGTCCTTTATGAAATTTCCTACCGCTAGTCCGTATTATTGTGAACAGGGACGTATGTGTGTACATTCTACCTGCAGTTAACTATTTTGCTTTGTTTTGCATTTTGATGACTACCACTACTGTGATTTTTGTATGCAGGGTACAAATCTGAAGCATGTGTACAGCTTCTCTGTTAATCGGGTAACTTTGTTCTTGTTTTGTCCTGTGTGTTTTGTAATATACATTTTGTGTGTCACTCTATGTTCTGGAGAACCCCTCGATTAGTGACATCTCGATGTACTATAGGGCGATCCAGTTGAAATAAATATGTTTAAATTAAAATTATGAATTAATGGTTCTAGAGAAGAAGTCCAAAAAATAGCAAAAAGACACAAAAAGCATAAAAAATAGAATAAAATTGCAGCGCCACATGGTGAAAAAATCAAAAACTAGGATTCCCTAGGAGTGCCCCTCTGTGATATCAAATCAATCGGGTCAGCGGTTTTGGAGAAAAAGAATTTTTAAAGATTTGCCCCCCCCCCCCACCCCCTAAAAAAGTCGCAAGAAATCCAAACATCAATGGAGCACGTCAATTTGCACAAATATAATAGAGACCTACCCAAGGTACATTGCCATCAAGTTTGAAGTCAATCTGGATGACGGCTTCGGAGAAGAAGTCAAAATTGCGAATTACCATAAGAATGCCCACTGACTTACATGGTAAGCAATGAGAAAGGTGCATTTTCCAATAAGTACCCAAATTGAAAAAAACAAAATCGTTATAAATCAAGATTCCACAGCATTGCCACCTAGTGAATAACTTTGTTTGACCGTTCCACAAGGAACATATTCACCAAGTTTCAGTTTAATCTGAGTGACAGTTCTGGAGAAGAAGTTGAAAATAGCAATAACACACAAAAAATCATTAAAAAATTGAAAAAATCGCAGCGCCACCTGGTAAACAATTTAAGAACTAGGATTCCCTAGTGTTCCTTTGTGATATCAAAGCAATCGGGTGGGCAGTTTCGGAGAAGACTTGCTCCAAAAGAGAACAAAATGTCATATAAAAAATCCAAAAATCACTGGAGCGTGACCATTGGCACAACCTTGGTAGAGACCCACCCAAGGTACAATCCCACCAAGTTGAGGTGAATCTGGCCTGGTCCGTGGTATTGGGGAAGAAGTCGAAAATGTGAATTGTGGACGCCCACGGACGGTCGGACGGACGACGGGTGCCTAACCACCACATAAGCGCAGCTGACTTGTAAGTTAGCTGAGCTAAAAAGTTAAACAATGTTTGAAAAAATGATACACGACGAGATGGACCGAAGAAATATTCGATGTAAGTGATGTTCAACATATGACGCCAGCTACACATAAAATCGAAGCCATGACTGGAGAAGCCATTCGAGGTTCCTTGGTGATAAATGTAAAAATCTGCCCGACGCTTAGGCCTATTGTTAAAAAAAATGACACATATGTTAAAACAGAAACATTACCTCATATGTAAAAACAAAAATATGCTACAAGGTAAAAGGTATGACAGCAGATGACAATATGTATATTCAGATTGGTTCTTTTTGTGCAAAAGCGGTCCTTTTTAGCTGTGCTAACCAAAGGTCGCAGTCCTTATGGTGTCACTCAAGTATGTATTCAGATTGGTTCTTTTTGTGTTAAAGTAATCCTTGTAGCTCTGCTGACCAAAGGTAGCAGACCTTATGGTATCACTCACGTCTGTCCGTCCATCCGTCTGTCCATCGATGTGTAAACTTTTGCTTGTCGAGTTCGATATTGGTGGCGCCACCTACGGACTATATGTGGAAATTTTGAGAATGCGCTTTTTCATGAATCATCATGAGACTTGGTAGGGAAGGTCAATCAGGCAAAAAGACGAAAACGCATCAAATTTTAGTGGCGTCAGTGTTACGAAAGATATGGACCAAAATGTGTTGAAAATACATCAAGCTCAATATGTTGAGAAAGCATAAGGCTTATGACACCAAATATACCACAAATGTGTATCATAGGCCTATATAGAAGTTTTATGCTGTATGTGGATGACCTTGACCTACTTTCTCAAAGTCATGGAGGGAATACATTTAGAATGTGGAATGATTTTTTGTGATGGTCATTATGTATGAAATTTTGCACATGTAAGAATACACCATTACAAGATTATACAGTCAAAAGTCTAAGATGTGTATAGTCCTGGTTGCGCCACTGGTAGCAGTAAGTGGAACTAGCATTGCAGGTATTAAAACCCACCAAATTATTGCTTTCATTATACATTGAGATGCAACTTTTAAATTTGCACCAAAGATGCGTTAGACCAACGGGCAAAATTTGTAAAAAAATTGGGTGACCTACAAGATAAAGATTATGTACTTGACCAATGTGACACCACATAATAATAGCCAGGAGCTCACATGCTTTATGACGGGTCGTTATTGATACGTAGGCCTACGAATCAATAAGTCAACAATATATAGGCCTAGGCCTATATACTGTTTACTTACAATCACAATTAGTGCAAAGCGGCCTTTTACCCCATACCTATTAGTCATGGGGTAAAACGCCCCCAGATGAGGCGTTTTGGCCCAGTGGACGGTATTCCGTTTTCTCACATGTGTCAATATCGAGGAAAACGTATTTCTTACTAATGTCTATTCAAATATTGATGATATGATCTCAAACACAGAAACACACTCACACACACGAGAAGAATCCGCCTGATAGAGTATAGTCCTATGTGTGGGGCAAGAGGCCCCCTCGGGGTAAGACCACCCCCCACCCCCCGCGGTAACTTCAGATATGTGGTGCTATGATGTGCCCCTTAGTGGTGAACTGAAACTTCTATACAAGTGGACGTTTCACCATATTGGGTGACACACATGAGTGGGATCAAATGACATCTAGGCCATGAAGTAGGCAATTGTGATCATAACCAATGAAAACGAATTATTGGACCTAACTTAGCCTGCACGTGATCATGTGTCCCACACAATATGGTGTAACATTTGTTTGCAAGGAAATTTTATCCTCCTTGCATGGAAGTTTCACACCATCACTGGAATGCTCCTCATCTATAGTATTTCAATGAGTTCTTGCTCAGGAGCGTTTGACCCCGACGGGGCGTCTTGCCCCACTATTCTCTATGACTTCCTTATTGCCCATACACAGTTACTTGAAACAAAGTCTGGCTTGACGGTGACAAACTCCAAAGAATTTTATTTCGACAGCAACAGGTAAAAGATAGCAGAAGAACATATAACGTTAGATTGGTGACATTGCATTGTTCCAGAGACTGTCCTGATAAAGGTTACTTGAGCCGCTGCCAGGACAGCCACTTTGACATGCCGGTAAATTACTCAAGTCATTCAGACCTATCACCTTGACCGAGGGGCCACAATATTCACATTCCGCTCATTTTTGATTTTACATATGAGGTAACCTTTCTGTTTTAACATATGTGTCATTTTTGTCAAACATTAGCGTCGGGCAGATTTTTATATTTTTCGCCAAATTGTTCACCCTTATTTACACTTAGGGTAGATTTTTACATTTGTGAACAAAATAATTTTTGTCTTTTCACATTTAGCGTAGTTTTTTACATGTAAGGGTGCAACACTCGATTATTTCATGGATAATGAAGACCTATTTACATTCTAGTTTGACGGCTCATTCACTGTGACCAAATTCTATGGCGGCATGAATAGGAGCAATTTTAAGAGTAAATGACTGATTTTCACACAAGCAGCTCTCCGTTGCGCCACAGCAGTTGTTATAATTTGCAAATTCTAGATCATGGCCCAGAATCAAAGATTCTGGGAAGTGGTCCCAAATCCGCAAATTACAATTACTGCTCAATATGTTTAGCTCACTTGACGCTCCATCCAACATTATAGAGATTGCCTTTCTGGGAAAGCCAAGTTGTCGCCACAGATTCAGTAGCTTTTCTTAGTGATTTGGAGCGTTTCTTGGAGAAAATTTCTCAAAAAGTTTCTTTTCCGAAAATGCTGGAATGACAATTGCTTTGATATGGAAATAGAATGCATCCAGAAGTCTCCAATTCGTAAGGCACTTAGTTAAGCCCGTGAAGAATTAGTCAGCTGCCATAAGTTAGTTTTATATTGCACCCAATTGTACCACTTGAAAAAAGAATAAAAACAAAAAATTTTCAGTGGAGCTAACACAGTTAATCATTGCTCTAAGTTATAATTATAAGGCGAGGAATGGAAGTGTATCGGTAGATATTCCACTGCTTCTGGCTACGTGACCTCCGCCCAATGGCGAGTGCGTCGGTGGGATATTACGGTGAGGAAACAGCAGTTTAGCCACGCCTCAAAAACAATGACCCACGTGCACATGAGTGGAAGATCAGCTGCAAGATATTCCACTCTACCCCATCGAGTATCACAAATAAAACGATTCCAAGATCAAAGGGATTTGCCCACCGATATGCGCTAAGAGATTATTATCCGTGCATATTGCTCTCTAATTAACAGACATCATGAATGAACTACGCCGAATATTAATGACTAAATGAAATTTATTTCAATGTTAAAAATATGAGGGCTAAAGGTATCAATGTTTTTTACTTTTCCTACACTTTATACGAATTTGCCAATTTGT
This sequence comes from Hermodice carunculata, assembly GCA_964020975.1. Classification (NCBI taxonomy): domain Eukaryota; kingdom Metazoa; phylum Annelida; class Polychaeta; order Eunicida; family Amphinomidae; genus Hermodice; species Hermodice carunculata. The sequence goes on from OZ026616.1 coordinate 67,790,635, forward strand.
CAAATTGAAGCTCGTAGAAGAAAAATCTTAAGATGTATGCACACCCTTTATAAATTGTGCTAAAATTAAAACTGTGCACATGATACATGAGTAAGCACATGAGTTACCAACAGCATGGCATGGTATAAAATAAATTATATATTATTTTCAATAAAAATGTTAAAACAATTACGTTTTTCTCAGAGTTTACTAAAAGTTCCCATATATCCTAAAATCTAAGAACTAACTGCATGTTCCCAAGAAGACAACGGTGTCGCCATGGACTTGACGATGGTCCAACTTTTTTCACGTTCATCCAAAAGCCGCGAAGCTCGGGAGGGGGGGGGGGGAGGATTGAAATTGAGCATGCAAAATGGTGCATTCTGAGCTCTAAAATGGCTCAATGTGGGGATTTTTTAGTTAAAATTTCGTACAAATAAAAATATTTTTCACCGGAAACAAACTAGTTAACGATCAATCTGCGCAAGTTATTGAAATAAATTTCTTTTAATCTTTGTATTGCAAGATCATAGATTCAAAGTACAGCATCTAGTAGTCTCACTCTGAGGCTGTTCATACCAGAGTTGGAAACAATTTGTTCATTCAATATTTTCTTTAATGAACAAGACGTATAAAATTTCATCATGTAAAAGCGTGACAGATGAAGCTGAACAATATATTAAACATTGCATGGCTTCTCCCCAAGCTGTGTGAGCTGTCATGTATGTCTCTTTATACCCTGATTGAAGATTATGATATCAAGCTCGAAATATTTTACAGTTACATAACGGTAACATATGCTTTTCATGTATGTAGTACGTTTATTTAGACTCTGACTAGACAAATGAAGCTAAATGTACACATATATTTCAATTATAATGGCTTCTCACTGCATGGGCTCTCATATATGTGTCTTTCAACTCTGACCAGACTATAGACAAATGAAGCTTCTTCTTCTTTTTTTTTTTTTTTTTTTGTCGAATGATGGTCCAACAAATCGTACCAGTCGGACCCGGAGGCGAGGCCATGGACATGCCAGCCGTATTGTGATGATACCCATATGTGTGTAAGGGTATTTTTATTTCATTCTCGCACACACACACACACACACACACACACACACACACACACACACACACACACACACACACACACACACACATATGTACTGAACTTTAAGTATGAATTGACATAGTATATAGATGAATCATCAGACTATACCTATGGCGTGACGGGGCAGCGGTGACCAGGCAGTACGAAATGAAACTCGTCACTCAGACAAAATAAAAATAAGTGATGCACACATTCTGACATTAGGTGACGGGACTGTGCCAACTTGCAAATTAATTCTTGATTTTATCAACTCAGCCTTTGAAAGTAGGGCTAATACCTTAGGGCACCATACGTACGGCAGGGGGAATCGCACCCCCATAAGGTCATTCCCAGTAAATGGTTTCTGACAATAGGTCATGTCGATCTGTACATATAAGTTATTTCTTGCATATAACTAGTTTTATAGAATGTGTGTGTGTGTGGGGGGGGGGGGGTTCAAGCTTTGGCTTTTGTCGATGTATTTTTAATAGAGCAAGTAAACTAAGTGGGTCTCATACACACACAGAGACACACACACACACACATATAGCCAAGGACTCTAGGTCCTACCGTTATACATGTAAAGAATAATCTTTCTTTCCTTTTTCTCTTTCTTTCTTTCTTTCTTTCTTTCTTTCTTTCTTTCTTTCTTTCTCTCTCTCTCTCTCTTTCTTTCTTTCCTTCCTTCCTTCCTTCCTTCCTTCCTTCCTGGGGATTAGGGGTTCGTTCCAGTCCCGGAACCCCACCCCCAGTTGCGTCATACAATGTTGCCGACGCTCCCGGATTGCGCAGGAGACTCCCAGCATTTTATGCTGAAAATTTTGCAAAATTGTAGAGTTTCGAAAATTTTTAGATACCTCCCAGAATCTCATCAATATTTTCCTTTTATATTCCATATTATCAATCTCCCTGAAGTTTACTTTCGATCTTTCGGGTTTTAAATTTGGTAGGTTGGCAACACTGGCCACAGAAATAAAGTTCAATTCAGGACTGACATTATCCGCACCCTGCAGCGCAAGTCAACGCCAATTTCCAAGCAGAGACAGTCACTCCATCAGCTCAGCAATGTGTGTCCGCTGCTTAGTACGGAATCTCATTGGTGTCAACCTCATCTCCCTTCTTTTTTTTTCTTGTTATAACAACATTTTTCTTGTTATAATGAGGAAAATTCTTGTTATTTCAACTTTTTTTCTTGTTACAACAAGAACAGAATCTTGTTATTTGAACTATTATCATAGCAAGAAAAAATGTTATTTCATTTCTTTTCTTATAATAATAAGAAAATTCTTGTTATTTCAACTTTTTTTTTTGTTATCACTCATGACAGGTAGATGATCACTTCTTTTTACATTCATCTGAGGAAGGTGCTGGGCCGGATATGACTTGACTTTGCACTTTTGAAAACGTTGAAAAGGTGTGATACTTGGCCGGTATATAACACATTGTAATTCTCCCCTTGTATTGACTCCACGTACTATTGAAGAGAGAGAGAGAGAGAGAGAGAGAGAGAGAGAGAGAGGAGAGAGAGAGAGGAGAGAGAGAGAGAGAGAGAGAGAGAGAGAGAGAGAGAGAGAGAGAGAGAGAGAGAGGAGAGAGAGAGAGAGAGAGAGAGAGAGAGAGAGAGAGAGAGAGAGAGAGAGAGAGAGAGAGAGAGAGAGGAAAAGTACAAAAAGTGTCCAAAGGACACAGAAGCCCAAACCTGTCATTGCCGCCATTAGCATTGGAAAAACTAGCATGTAATTGGTGAAAGACTTAAAACATCTTATAAAATCTTTGAGTTAAAAATACAAAGATTTTTTTCTCGTTATAACAAGATAAAAAAAAGTTGAAAAAAAGAAAAAATGTTGTTATAACAAGATAAAAAAGTTAAAATAACAAGAAAAAGTTGATAGTAAAAAAAAGTACGATCTGCTTGTCAGCAAATCACTCTGTATGCTTCAAAAACATTTAAAGAATGCTTATTCAGTATTGATTTAACTCCAACAATAATACTTTTACATGCGCCTATGTCAAAAACCTATAAACTGACGTTGGAAAGGCACCCTAATCTGTAGTTTTGAAGCTACTCAAGATTTAAATTTTGTGTATTTGCCAAATTTGCATAAATCAAACTGCTACAACTTTGATTCATGTTTCATTGGATGCAAGTATTCAACAAATCTATTAATTGAAGTTTGAATGACACTTTAGTCTGTAATAATTTTAAAGGTTTTCAAAATTAAAATATTCTGTGTATTCACTTAATTTGCATAAATTTAAATGCTACAACTTTGGTTCATGTTTTTATTGGATGCGGCTATGTCACAAACCTACAAATGGAAGTTGGGTTGGTACCTTTAGTTATTATAGCTTTGGAGATATTCAACTTTTAAATTTTTAACTGCTGCTAATTAGCATAATTTCAAATGCTACAGTTTTGGTTCACTGTCCATTATATCGACAAGTGTCACAAACATCTATGTACTACTTTAAATTTCGTGTGTATCTGTAATAGGTTGGAAGATATATCTTTTAAAATTTAAATTGCCCCTAATCTGCAATATTTTTAACATGACATTTAAATATAAGGCTAAACCTATTTATTTTATATGATGCTGAACCCATTTATACTATAAAGTAAGAAGAGGGCTGTGTGAACAGCCCATGCTCAGCTGACTTAGAGACTCATCACGCTTGTGGCTCCGTGACCTTGGGATAGGATCAAGGTTACCGATGTGCTGAGTAAGTCTGACCTCCATGGAAGAACACTAACATGCGCAACATCAAGGTCCCAGTTCAGGTTGTTCTTAAGTTATAGTGAAGAGTAAGATTGGTGTGTGTTGCACTGTGACCTCAGAATTGAGGTCAAGGTCGACTTTTCATAGAGAAACATTTACTTGTGCAACATCAAGGTCCCAACCCACAATAGATCTCAAGTTATCAAGTGAACCGTAAATTTCATGTCAGTTGTCCTGTGACCTTGGGAATGAGGTCAAGGTCCAAAAATCACTGGAGCATGACCACTTGCACAAAATAGGTGGACACGTATCAAATGCACAAGTCATCCTTACCAAGTTTGACACAAATCTGGCCAAAATTATTGAGATTATAACCATTACAAGAAATTTCCATCTTAAACCTTCCTATTAAAACATTTTTTTAAAGATCTCCCCCCCCCAAGAAAAAATCATAAAAAATAAAAAAGCACTAGAGCATTAACATTTGAACAAACTTGGTAGAGATCCATCTAAGGTACATTGCCACCAAGTTTGAAGTCAATCTGATTGTCGGTTTCTTGGGAGAGGTCCAAAATATGAATTAAAATTAGAATGCCCATTGACATAGTAATCAATGGGAAACGTGCACTTACCGATAAGTACCCAAATTGAAAAAAAAAAAATCGTTAAAGATCAGAAATCCACAGCAGTGCCACTTAGTGAAACCTTTGTTAGACCCTTTCACAAGGAACATATCAACAAAGTTTCAGCTTAATCTGAGTGACGGTTGTGGAGAAGAATGCGAAAATAGCAAAAACACACAGAAAATCATAAAAAAAATGGAAATAATCGCAGCGGCACCTGGTAAACAAATTAAGAACTATGGCTATGAGTCTCTGGGAGTGTCCCTGTGTGATAGCAAAGCAATTGGATGAGCAGGTTCGGAGAAGATTTTGTAAGGCTTACTCCAAAAAAGAACAAAAAATTAAAAAATCACTGGAGTATGACCATTTTAGTAGAAATCCACCCAAGTTACATTTCCACCAAGTTTCAGGTGAATTTGGCCAGTGGTTTCAGAGAAGAAGTTGAAAATGTGAATTGTGGACGCCGATGATGGGCGTCCCAATATAGAATCCACTGCTAAAAATGCACTTATATGATACACATTCCAATATCTCAATCGCTAAAAAGATGGAAACAAGGGATGGATGGACGGACGACCGATGCCTAGCCAGCACCTAGCTCAGTTGCCTGACAAGTCAGCTGAGTTACGTGTACATGTACGTGACAGTCTCTACTAATAACAACTATTAGGCTCCCCTAATCCACTGTCATACATAGAATTCAACTTCACAAAGCTCTTACAAAGATCTACGCGTTTAACTGTGGATTGTCACCAGCCTGAATGTGTCAGCAAACTTAAGTTCTAAGTATGCACAAGCAACATCCAACTTCACATAGCTCCTAACAAAAATCTATTCCATGGTACACGCACATGTTTGACTATTGAGTTTCAAGAACCAACTAGAAAAGAAAATTTGCTTCACAGCGAATCTGACTGGGTGCCTTCAAAATGAGAACAGTTTGAAATGATACACTTTGCCATTGTTCAACATAATCTAAATTTCGTGTATTAGCCTCATTTTTATAAATTAAAATGCTCAGCTTCGGTTCTTGGTTCAAGGGATGTGGCCATGTCCCAAACTTATAAAGTGATGTTTGAATGAAACTACTATCTATACTAGTTTTGAAGCTATTCAACATTTTTTTTGTGTATTTGCCTAATTTGCATGAATTATAAGCCTAAAAGAACTTTAGTTTATTGTTCATTGGATGGGGTTATGCCACAAACCAATAAATTGAAGTTGGAATGGCACCTTAAGTTTATAATTTTAAATTTTTCAATGCCCTTTATTAGCATAATTTGAAATTCTAAAACTATGCTGTCCATTACAGTGGCAAGTGTCACAAGGTATATATGCACATTGAAATTTTGAGTCCAGCTGCAATAGTTTGGAAGATATGGCGCTTTTAAAATTTTTGTGGCCTCTAAAAATTCACATAATTTTAAACACCATGACTGTTCCAAATCAGATGCACAATTTCACTGGTTATGTCAGTCACCATGGCAAGTTTGGTGGTTTTCGGAAAAACAGTGTCTGAAAAAAACTCTGGACCAACTTGGTCGTAAAAAAAGAAAGAAAGAAAGAAAGACATTGGCCTTTTATTTCTTTGTTAATCATTCTGAGATGAAAGACCACCTGTCCTATATGACCACTTTTGTCTGACATTATGGGTGGTCTTAAATTGCAGGTACCACTGTACAGTGAAACCTCTCTACAGTGAGCACCATTGCGACGAGAGAAAAGTATCCACTCTTGAGAGGGTCAGCCTTTCTGGGGAGTATTGATGGGTATATGTGCATGTACAGTGTACACATATTATTATTCAGAAGGATGTGTATACATGCAATACAAAACTGTCTTTGTTCCTTTATTAAATAGACAAGTTTAAACAGATGCGGTCACAAAACTACATGTACAGGTACCTGTTAACTGAGACATGCACTATGCTGACTCAGTATTGGCTATGAAGAATAGGCTTCATCTCACTGGTTACAAGAAAACAAAGACATATGGTCCAGTGATATGACACAAATCCACACACTTTTTCAAAATTCATCAAGTTGTGAAAACAGTCATTGAGGACTGTGGGCTCTGTATGTAGTCTATTTTTAACAGAGGGTACACTATGTTGGGCCTGTTCTGCCTAGAAGTCCAGTCCCTTTGATCCCTTGGGACTGATAAGCCCAGCACACTCCTAGCCTCAGGCAAAAACAGACCACCTACCAGCCACCACACTGGTCAGTCTCAGTCCTTGTGTACTTACAGCTCTGTCCAGCATTAGTGTGAACATGCAGCAGATATGTTTCTTGCATGAACAGAAAGAGATTCTCTGTATTTTATTGAGAACCTCATTACACAGCTGTTGGGAGTTCCCCCACTTTTCATTTGCCATAAGACCCAAACCTTTCAAGCCATACACCTAGCAGGCATGGCTAGAAGGCTGCTTATGAGACAGGTTCAAGTATCATGAATGCAAAATGGTTGCCTAGCACCATGGAGGCTTGTAATATGCAGTACAGCAGAAGCCCTAGTCAAAATGTGGATTGTTGGGAAATTCAGTGAATTTAGCACACACTAAAATTCCCCAACTTTTGTTTGCATGCTATTGGATTTGCCAGATGGCTCAAACCTATATGTGTGAGTTAGAACTTTGTATCCAGCTATAATATTTTTGAAGATATAAAGCTTTTAAAATTTTAATTGCCCATAATTTGCATAATCTTAAATATCATCACTATTCCAAGTCAGGTATCTAATTTCACTGGTGGGTCATTCATAATGGCAAGTTTGGTGGTTTTTGGAATAACAGTGTCTGAGAAACACTCCGGACAAATTTGGTTGTAAAGAAGAAAGAAAGAAAGAAAGAAAGAAAGAAAGAAAGAAAGAAAGAAAGAAAGAAAGAAAGAAAGAAAGAAAGAGACAGAAAGAAAGAAAAAAAGAATTCTTGGAAAAACAAAATGTTTGGGTTGGCACCCAGATATAACTAAAGGTGTGAACAACCTTAAGTTGCAAGTTTGCACAGGGATGAAATAAGATGAATCTTTGTTGGGAGTGGACAGTGTTTACAAAGGCTACAAAACAATGTTATAGATATTTAACAGATGAGCAAATATGTCACTGCTAGCTGAGTTCAGAAATACAACAGGTATGCCCATGGGAGCTTTGCTTCCATACACCCATGGAAATCCACTGCCTTGACTAAAATCCTTCTATATTACAGTTGGTCATTACAGGCAGTTTGGATCCCTGTTTGAGTGATCTCTGGTTGTTGATCTGAATCTTCCTTTACAATGACTTGCTAAATTTTATTTTATATTTCATTTGATCACGATGCTGCCATGTCACTAGCCTATCATTAGAATGGCACCTCTCAGTCAGCACTAGCTTATTTGTGATAGGGAGTCACACCAGGGAGGCTTCAGACTATATATAGCCTACTTGTTTACACAAGGCAAACAAGCTTATTCTACCAACACAGCCAGACCCGCAGTGATTGAAGGGAAAGCCGCAGCACTGGGCATCACTGCCTCTCTTCTCATAGGTCTGGAGGCCAGACTCTCCCAGTTCAATTATCTCTGGTTGCATAGCAATCTGTCTGTGGAAACCGTGACCAGCTTGTAGGCACAGGGAGCGGGGGGGGGGGGGCAGGAATATGTCAGATGGACGTTTATTCAGAGGAAATTCAGTGAGTTTAACATAAATTAGACTTCTCAACTTTGTTCGCATACTATAAGATTTTGCTTTAGTAATAGACCCACATATCAAGCTAGGGATGGCAACTCTATTCAGACAACTTTTGAAGATATGGAAGATTTAAAATTTCCACAAATATGCCTCTAATCTGCGCCATTTTCAACATGACTTTTCCAAACAATATGCACAGCTTTACCATTAGGTCTATCACCATGCCAAGTTTGGCACTTTTCGTAACAATAGTGTCCGGGAAGAGTTGACCACAAAACTCTCACATGGAAATAGACAGACAGACATACATACAGACAGACAGACAGACAGACAGACAGATAGATAGATAGATAGATAGATAGATAGATAGATAGATAAAGAGTATTTAAATGTATTTGAGGAAATTAAAGAAGTCTGTGTAGATAGACAGACAGACAGATAGATAGATAGATAGATAGATAGATAGATAGATAGATAGATAGATAGATAGATAGATAGATAGATAGATAGATAGATAGATAGATAGATAGATAGATAGATAGATAGCTAAAGAATAAAGTATTTGAGGACAAAAAAGAAGTCTGTGTTCACACACAGACTTAATAAAGAATAAAGTATTTGAGGAAAAGCAAGAAGCCTGTGTTCACAGAGAATTGATGAATGGATGAATAAAAAAGTAAGAAACAACAACAACAAATAAATAAAGTATTTGAGGAAAATCTAGAATTCACACACAGACTTAATAACTATTTGTTTCTCGTTATAACAAGAAAAAATTTGGTTATAAAAAGATTTTTTTTCTTGTTTTAACAAGAAAAAAAGACTAGAAAGAAGATTTGCTTAAAAGCAAATCTGTCTGTGTGCTTTCAAAAGTTGTAAATATGGCTAGATGAAAATTTCACAAGTTCAAATGACCTTGACCTTGAGAGGTCACATGTAAATTACAAAAACGTGCAGTGTTGCAACACCTGCAATTTGAGCCCGACCTGACTGACATTAGATGAAAATTTACCACGTTATGGCTAGAAGAAAATTTCAGAGGGCCAAATAACTTTGACCTTTAGAGGTCACATGTAAATTACAAAAATTGTGCAGTGTTACATATGTACAATTTGAGCCATACATAATCAAAATCGGATGACAATTTACCGAGTTATGGTTAGAAGAAAATTTCAAATGGAAAAATGACATTGACCTTTGACCTTCAGAGATCACGTGTAAATTACAAAATTGTGCACCGTTGCAATACCTACAACTTTAGTCCAACATGATTAAAATGTGATTCAAATTGACAGAATTATGGCTGGATGGAAATTTCAAAGGTCTAAATGACTTTTACGTTTGACTTTTAAAGGTAATATGTAATTGCAAAAATGTCCAGTGTTAAAATAGTTACAATTTGAGACCAACATGATCAAAATTGTATTAAAATTGACTAAGTTGTGGTTAGTGGAAAATTTCAAATGTCAAACTGACATTGACTTTTCACCTTCATTTGCACATGTAAATTACAAAAATGTGCAGTGTTACAAACAAATTATTCGAAGTTGCATTGGTTACCTGTACCTATAATAGTCATCGATATATTCAAGCTTTACATTTTCAAATGGCCCTAATTTGTGTAAATAATTTTCAAAACCATTGAACCTCTGTACAAAAACACAAGACTTCATGTACGGAAGAATAATCATGCTTGATCAGTCAATATTCAGAAATATGCAGCCTTGTAAATTGTTATGTATGCAGTAATTAATCACTCATAATAAGAATTTTGTCGTAGCATCTTTTTTCCTCATGACATACCTTCCCACTGTTCCTCTTCGTGTATTTTTCCATTGAAAGATCATTAACTAGGTAGCCCCAGTGGTAGCAAACACTTTATGTGGATATTCTGACTATTCCTTACAAATGAATATGCACGATTGCCTTCTACATTCCACATAAAAGTTTTGTATATTCATGTCAGATGCACTTATATGCTGTTTTATGTCAAATAAAATGAGTTCTGACTCTGAGTTCATGCCAAGTTTTGATTTTCTAAATTCTACGTATTATACTTTTCAAATGAAAATTGAAATGTCGCCTGTCAGACAAATATCCCTGTAGGCTGTAAGGCTGTAAAGAAAGAAAGAAAGAAAGAGAGAGAGAGAGAGAGAGAGAGAGAGAGAGAGAGAGAGAGAGAGAAAGAAAGAAAGAAAGAAAGAAAGAAAGAAAGAAAGAAAGAAAGTCTTTCTGGCACACTGGCATGATTAAGCTCAGCCTCACTGGAGTCCCAAGACAGCTGCTGCAAAAGCGCCGCGTATACGTAGTGAGTGACAGATGGCCAGGGAACCAGGCAATTTGTTGGGCGGAGCCAATGCCCGGCATTGCCAACAGAATGAAAGCAAAATATATTCAGGTGTATTTTTTAATGCTTAAAGAGCTGTATTGATGGTCATGGTTGTGGTGGATCCACATGTTCACTATGAATGATAATACGCGGGAAAAAGAAATAAAAGTAAACGTCTTGAAGCGGAAGTTCTATCCCACAATTCCCGTGTCTGGTTTCCGGAGAGACAAGGAAGTGACCAGTTGCTGCAAAATGTCGAATCAACGGAAGGCAAAGCCTCAAAATCAATCTTCTCTTCTGCTGTCTCAGACCGAAAATCAACAACTTTTTCAGTTAATAGGCAACCGATGTGTGGTAAGTGAACTGATAACGTCCGGGATTCATCAGGTGAAAGTATATGCTGCTGAATGGTGGTGGGTTTGTTTGCATGAAATTGTCGGTCACTGACAGTGACAGCGAGGCGCTGGGCTCGAGCGTCGAGCGAGACGGAGTCCAGAGTGACTCTATGGGAAGAGCTCAGTGGCTGACACCACTCAGTCTATGATTTTGAAAATCAGTGAAATGTGGATTCGTGAAATGCGGTCTCCCACGCACATTGAACTTCTTTCAGAAACTTTTTTTTTTTTTAGAAAAATGTTATCAAAAGTTGCCAAACGTCAAAGCCCAGGAGCCGTCAAAACAATATATTCTTGGATTCACCATCCTGGCACTTAATACAATACAATACAATACAGAAATAATGGATTTAGGCTTATAAGCCTCTGTATCCATATCAAACATGTCCTATCTAGTTCTTATAATATTAAATTTATACTGTAAAGGTGTCCTTGACTTTATAGTCCCATTTCAATGGGTGGTTATGAAAATGTTTGTCCAACTTTGATTTAAATGAGTTTAGTGACTCTGCCCACACAACATTACGTGGTAAATTGTTCCATATCTTTGATACACGGAGAGTGAAATAGTTCTGCCTATAGTTATGACCTCCTTCTGCTCTTAAGACTAGAAGTTTTTTCCCATTTCCCCTAGTGCTTGTTTCTCCAATCAAATTTAAATTGGGTGCAGTTTCTGGGTCGGTTAATCCTTTTAAAATCCTATACACCTCGATGAGGTCCCCTCGTAGTCTTCTGTAGGCCAATGTACACAGTCCCAATTTCTTCAGTCTTTCTTCATACGACATATCTCTCAACCCCGGTATTTGCTTTGTTGCCCTCTTTTGTACTTTTTCAATCAGATCAATGTCCTTGGCCTTATACGGTTTCCACACTGAGTTAGCATACTCTAAGTGTGGTCTAACCTGGGCTTTATATAGATATTTAAAAGTAGTTCTGTCTAAAAATTGAAAAGTTCTTCTAATGATGCCCATATTTCTGTTTGCCAGGTTAACTTTTTCACTTATATGTTTTTCAAATGTCAATTCTTCATCTATGATAACACCCAGGTCCTTTTCTTCTCTAGTCCTTTGAAGGTTAACAATATTATCATCAGTGTCTTTCATTGTATATGAAGTTTCCAAAGTATTTCTTCCTAGGCTTAATATTTTGCATTTGTCTGGATGGAACAATAATAGCCATTTTCTTGACCATTCACACAGTGCATCCAAATCTCTTTGAAGCAGTTCCATATCATTCACAGTTGCAATTCTTTGGAATATCTTCGTATCATCCGCAAATAAAAATACATTGGACTGAACAATATTTGGAAGGTCATTGATGTAAATAATGAACAATGTTGGCCCCAACACAGATCCTTGGGGTATACCACTTGTTACTGAAGTTCTTTTAGATCCTGTGCTGTTTACAAACACTCGCTGGGTCCTGTCTGAAAGAAAGCTGTTCAGCCAACTAACAATTTCCATGTTTAATCCATATGTTTCACATTTTCCTATAAGTCTATGGTGTGGGACCTTATCAAAAGCTTTCATAAAGTCCATAAAAATTGTATCAACTTGACCACCACTATCTACGATTTCTGTCCACATATCCAATACTTTAAGTAACTGGGATACTGTGGAACGGCCTCCGATAAATCCATATTGTTGTTTGCTGAACTGATTATTCACTTTCATGTGACTTACTATTCTATCCCGTATAATGGACTCCATTATTTTACAAGGAATACTTGTAAGACTCACTGGGCGGTAATTGGCAGGCAAGTCTTTCCTTCCTTTCTTATGGATTGCAGTGATATTAGCTTTCTTCCAAATATCTGGTACTACCTTATTTCTTAATGACGTTTCATATATAATTGACAATGGCTTTGCTAATACATCTGAAAGTTCTTTCAGTATTCTTGCTGAAACCATATCTGGTCCAGGGGCTTTCCCAGGATTAAGATTTGCAAGCCTTTCTCTAACATTCTCTTCAACTATTGTTATGTCTTCCATTTCTACATTAACAGGGAATGGTACAAGTCTTGGTATTTCACCTTCAGGTTCCTTAGTAAAAACCGATGAAAAGTAATCAGCTAGACAATCAGCCTTTTCGCTGTCATTAATAGTCATTCTTGTTCCTGTGTCTATATTCATTTCCAGGTCAGGTATTCCAGCTTTGATCTTAGTTTTTGACTTGGCACTCAGCGAATCAAAAGGCGTGAACAGCATGCATTGACAACAAGAAGTAGGGTCAAACAAGCCCGTAGCAACCTATATATTCTATGTAAAACATGCTGGACCACACAGTTTCCAAACGTCAAATTTTCATTAAACCCCATGTACTAATAGAGCAGAGTCACAGGCGTATGAAAATATTCTGAGTGCGAGAGCACCGATGCTGCTTGTGTAGTAATACCACAAGGCCAGTATCCCACGACCAACGTTATACATACCACTCCATATACATGTGAATAAAGTACATATTCCTCACTTGAATATGGTAAAACCATACATGTATGTATTCCTTATCTGTTATTCCCCATGTTGAATAAAGTTTCTGTGCGTTTCCAAGCGTACGGTGCACAACACACTTACATTACTGTCGCTGACGCCCTGTTTTGTCCAGATACTTTCGTTATTTATCTTCCGGTTTGCATGACCGGGAAGAGTGCAAATGGCAACGTAATGGCTGGTGTGCCGATGCAACCGCACTTCGCTCTTCATGGGTACCCAGTGGTGGCTTCACAAAGTTGTTCAGGTTGGTTATCAGGTGGAACGCCTTTATTGCGGTTGCATCGGCACACCAGCTATTACGTTGCCATTTGCACTCTTCCCGGTCATGCAAACCGGAAGATAAATAACGAAAGTATCTGGACAAAACAGGGCGTCAGCGACAGTAATGTAAGTGTGTTGTGCACCGTACACTTGGAAACGCACTGAAACTTTATTCAACATGGGGAATAACAGATAAGGAACACATACATGTATGGTTTTACCATATTCAAGTGAGGAATATGTACTTTATTCACATGTATACGGAGTGGTATGTGTAACGTTGGTCGTGGGATACGCCTTGTGGTATTACTACACAAGCAGCATCGGTGCTCTCGCACTCGGAATATTTTCATACGCCTGTGAGCAGAGTATAGTTTAAAAGCATAAGTGATTTTCAACTCAAAATTTTTGTCCAGCTCTGAGTGATTTGTATCCACCCAATAGAGATTTGTAGGTCAGTGCCTGTGATGTCATGGTGAAACCAAGAATATACCGTTGTTATTGCATATAATTTGCCTTCATGGCCTCAGGACCCCTAAAGCTCAATAAGGCTGTTAATATGTGAAAGGTAAGCACTGTAAAAAGCAAGCACAACGTATACATGCATACACATACAAATCTTTATTGTACATACCACCACACTGACCCCATCAAGTACGCTGTAGCCTGTACTGTACAAGAATAAAAAATAGGTGTCCTACAAAACAAAAGATAAAAAGTATTGAAGTGTCCACAGTACCTGGTCCTGTTGCGGATGATTCTCTTGTTACAGAACCGGGACGCCTGTGATTGGTTACCATCGCAAGTCATAATCGTCACCCGGTGTTCTATCAGCACTCCGTGTGCAGCATTTTAAAATGTAAATCTTTTTTAGCACACAGGTTAGGGCTAATAGCAATGCTTTATTTGGTACACACAAGCAACAGAATTGGGCTCATATTTTACACCATTCCTGAGGACACATATTTCCTTGCTGCTGGGTCCCGTTTTCTGCATCATGTACAAAACCTGGCACTCCAGTGATTTCTCATCGTAATAATTAGTATTGGCTAGATTACCGGATCCAGCTTTCCTGTGTATATTCTCTGGAACCGGGTCCAGCTCTGTAGCTGCTTCAACAACCTAAACTGGACCCAGTTCAGTAGCCATGTCCCATAAATATATGTAATTACATCATGTGAAAGATTGATGCTGTCCATGACTACAGCACTGGACACCAGCTATCAATCCTGTTTACATAGTTCAAAGCAAGCATTAACATAGTTTGAAATGGTCACCCTCAGGTCCTGACATAAGTAATTTCAATTTTGAAACTTCTGTTAACATTTTCTGCCTAAATTCCATTGAGGAAGTTTCATAAAACAAAATCGCATGTTCATGCAGACAACAGATACTTCTGGCATAAAAAATTGATTAGCTAGCACTGTTATATCAAATGATTTGCACTTTTAAGGGTTAACTAATGTTGCCAGTTTATACTGGTCCAGTCTGTTCAACAGAATGTTTTTAGGTGTACTATATTTCTCACAATACAAATGCAGGTGTATTTCATATTCTAGCTGTGAATCCTGGCAGAAGGTGCAAGTTCTATTTTCTGCTTGTATTCTGCAGTATCATCCTGTTTCGACTTCAAGGTCATGGGCATTGATTCAAAGTTTAGTGAAGTATGATGTTCTCCTTTAGAATAATTCAAATTTTGATATATTTTTCTGTTTTGAAACTAGTTTTAAATTTACAACAGGTTCTAAGTTTATTAGAATTCTTGTTTACACCTTGAATATAGCAAATGAGCTAAACGACTAAAGCAAGTAGCCGTGGTGGTCAGGAGGCTTGGTGATTGTCCGACTAGTTTCGATGCCTCTGCATCTCATCAGGGACTGTTGAAAAAAAGCGTTCGCCTGTTTATATACTACGTTCGGCTACCGTAGTTAAAAACGTGCATTTGTTTACGTGTAATAGTAGCCTGACGTTCATATCTTGGTGGATATGACATGATTTCAGAAAGATCTCTTTTTGAAAGGAATAGTCTTTCCATATAAGAAAGGCTGGTGCTGTCAGCTGGCTGGGATCGGCTGGTGCATTGAATCAGGCATTATGAAATTAGAACCATTACAATATTGTTCCAATAGCCCTGAAAAGGGGCTACTAAATCAACTTTTAGTTTCGATTTAAAGAATGTTTGCAGTTTTTTCTTGGTTTAACACTATATGTGTAAAAATGGAGTGGAAATAACATAGGGAGGTGAGCTAAGACTATAAAAATTTAGCATAAGAATGAGCAAGATAGCTCATCTCCCCATGATATTGAGGCGGAAAGGCTCAATCGAGCGTAGTTGGTGCATCCAATGTTTCTCATGAGTCTAATCTCGGTGGAGTTGGGATGTAATGTAGTATATGGACTTCAATGTCAAGTCAAAATGTCAAGTCCATCATGCCCTTCTTCGGCAAAATGTCTGCCCAAGGGTTGAGTGGCCACTTCATTAATTATGTAACGGTATTGTTCTCTTAGCCTGTCTTTCAGTGGACGGTGTGTTTGTCCGACATACTGTTTTCTACAGACTTTGCATGTAAGGAGGTAAATAAGGTTGGAACTTTCACAACAACCTTCTTTAGGGACTGTATAAGCCCGCTTAGTTTCTGTGCTAGTTACTTGGCCTGTAGTGTTCAGGCGTGTACAGTATTTGCAATTTTGGCGATTGCATGTGTTCCTGTGTTTTTTGTCTAATATGGCAGGGTTGGTAGCTTCTCTGTTATGATAATCAATTCTGGAGTGAACCAGTATATCGCGCAGATTTTTTTGGGCACTTGAAGCCTATTGTGACCTTTTTGTTAGAGAGTACTTCTGCATTTCTTGAAGCCTCTAACGTTCTCCAATTTCGTTGGATGATATTCCTTATTGGAGGCAGGGCTGGGTTGTTAGAAGTAATGGAGAAATAGTTTTCTTCATTACTGTTCTCTTCAGTTTGGCGTGGTGCCAAAAGAGTGGCCCTGTCTAGTGATTCCACTTTCTCTTTGGATTCTTTTACTAACTGAGGTGGGTAGTCCGTGGTCTCATAGTATTTTAGAATTTTCTTTGAGTTCTCCTCAAAGTCTTCTGTTTTACTACAAATTCTTTTAATTGGCTGTAAGGTCCCCCTGTCTTTGAATGATTGGGGTGGACTGACCTGCAGTGCAAGTGTGTGTGAGTGTCAGTAGGTTTCACATAGAGGGTTGTGTATGCTCTATGTTGAATATAGCAAAGTTATTGTCGATCATAGGTAGAGCATAATTTTGCAGAAAGTTGCTTAATACATTCATGCGTGCTGTCAACTCTGAAATTTTCCCTTTGGGTGAACATGCAAAAGTTCCTGAATTAAGTTCTTGCTAAATTTTAGCCTACAAAAGTCATTTGAGTTTAATATGGATTGGTTTTCTCTAAGACAATAGGAGACAAGACTGTAATAGTCTAGAGAATACAAGGTGGCCAGTATCTTACTCTGAGACTGTGCATGAAAGAGAAGTGGGTGGCTGCACAGCTCACCTTGAATTGTGGCATTTGAAGATTTGTGGTGTACACTGTATACCCAAGAAAAATCTGCAGAATTTTACAAGGATTTGCTCCCCTGATAGACTTTCACACTTTGTCATAAAATAATTGTCCTTCAGAGCTTGTAAATAATATGGTGCCCAAACTTCACAGCTGTAAATGATAATGGGTTGAATGAAGGATTCAAACAATTTCAACAGATTCTTTTTTTTTTTTTTAGCTTTGTGCATATCATGTAGTTGGCTTGAAGCTGTAGACTCAGCTTTTTCATGTACCTCCATTCTTTCTTTTTTAATTCTTAAGACTCTTGGTAGCAGTCCCATTTTGGACTGTTTTAGTGCAACTGTTGTTAACAGTGTCATTTGACTGTTTTTGTATGTTAGTTTGTTTTGTCTTCATTGAGTGACTTTATGGAACTATTACATTTAACCCAACCTTGTGTTTTCCAGTTGAACTCTCTACATACAGTTTGTACTTGTGAAATGGTCATATGCTACCCTAGTCTCTTTGGTCTTCACTGGTTTTTGTGTAGTTGTGTTCAACAAAAGGGTCATATTTTACCCGAGAGTGCTTTTTTTCTGTTTGTTTCTTTGATTTTTTTTTTTTTTTGGGGGGGGGGGGTGTCATTGCGATCAATGAAGAGCTAATTATCCTTGTCATCATCATTGTCACCATCATTACAATTGTAGTTGTTACCAGCATCATATCTCATTATTGTTTGACCAAGATTTTCAGTTGACTCTTGCTCACCCAAGAGTTTCAGGGGGTAAAGTGGCACATACACACAGCTTGTTGTTAACACAGCATCATAATAATGTACCCCAGTGTTTGCAATGGAAAGACATGGTGGGATTGTAGAAGTTCTGAAAAGTGGGCAGAATTTTACCCCCTGAAAAGTATCTCCATATTGACAATAAACATACACAGGGCATTGATATAATGCTTGTTTACAATTTTTGGTTGAAATATGAACAGACCTCAATAGTAAAAAAATATATTGTCAAGACTGTACAAGAATCAATATATGGAAAATGAAAGTATGTTAGGAAAGTTGTATTGAAACTCATCTGATTTTGTTTGTTTTAAGAAAAAACTACTTGATATAAAATTGCCTTCTCAATGTGTAATCCTGGAAAATTAAAAAACTGTCAAGTAGAAAGTGATATTTTAGTTCTTGAAAGTGTGTGACAAAAGAAAATTATACATCTGAGTATCTTTGCTGAATGTCCCTAGGAAGGACTCAGTTTAATTGTGTTAAACTTTGAACACTTTCCTCAGAAGCAGTCTTTTCTTTCATGCATGTTGAGAGATGAAGGCACATATACATACAGTACAACTTCTGCAGAGAAGCAAAGGCACTATAGTGTATTGTTGAAAAGGGACAAAAAATATTACCTATTGAAGTTGACTTTTGACCTGGACCTATCTATTAAGTTGACCCTGCTGATTGACTGGCTGTCAGGTAGCATTATGTAATGGAACATACTGGTGTCGAAGGACCCCAAGGAGTATTTCCACAAGATGATAAACATCATTTCCTGTTTGGTGAAATGTGTAAATTGCCAGCACAATTATTAATCATAACGGTTAACTGGGAAAATGTCACAGACATAATTTGGTAAGTGGTAAAGGTTGAAATGTGTTGTTTCATGTTCTTTCTTTTTGTTTTGTTTTATTTTTTTTGTTTGTTTTTTTGTTCTGCAAAAGCTTAATCAACCCATCCCCCTCCCCCCACATAGGCCTACATATGCCTTTCAGCAAAGCCCAGTTGTATGGAAAATAAACCTCATTGTTATTTGGGATGACTACAAATTCCAAGCTCTGCACATGGAGGTTCAACCTACAAGCTAGCCCAAATACTGTGAATTCATTTAATTTCGCTGTGTTCTTGTTTTCGCTTATTTTGCTGATGCTTCAAAACCATGAAAATAAGAACCCAGTGAAATATATTCTTAACATGGCATTGACAGGAGTTAAAACAAAAATAGTGAATTTACAGTTTCAATGAAAAGTCCAAAATGCAAAAACAGTAAAAATTAATGCCCGTGAAAATAAATGTATTCACAGAAGTGACCAAAGCTGTTTCTCAACAGCTTGTTAAAAACCTCAATGTCATGCGCTGAAATATATAAAAAACTGCATGTGTGCAATAAATATAATTGATACTGTTCGTAGGACATTCTTTTATTGTTCTTTAAACAGCAAAAGCAACATTGCTTAAAAATGTGATGAAGCGAAAACTGCTTGTTTAATACTCAAATGGCATAAAATTTCATCTCCGTTTTAGCTCAACTGACTTTGAGCTCACATGTACCTCATGGTCCATCTGTCATCCATCAATAATTTGCAACTTCTCAAGAAGATCAGCATGATAGTCTTATGCCCAGCTGACCTCGCATGCAGATACTTAAGTAGTTCTGTTATTGCAAATTATATGCAAAGGTCCCAAGGCTCATCTTCTGTCATGATACTGACTTGGCCTATAGGCCAGGTGATCATTGTTGTTATGTCTGTGTGTTCAAGCACATGTGTAAGTGTGTATTGTCCGTTCACTTTTCATTTCTGGTCTGTTAGTTTTTCGTGCTTTGACACATTTAAGTGGAAATTAACAGACATGTCTATTAGGACTTAATGATGTGTTAAAATAAGTCACTAAATCAGTTTTCTTGATCCCAGTGACTGATTGATCTTTGTATTTACATGTACATGTCTTACTTTTTTGTCTTGGCGAGTAATAAGATAGTTCGACATTACACTCTCAATCGATGTTTCATTGATCAGTGTTTGAAGCAGTGATCACTATACTTTCAAACAAGCTGGGCCTGTATCACAGAATAAAGACTGGTCACATGATGTTGCTCTTACATCTGATTTCTCTACCATTCCCACCTGTATAGGGATCACTTTTGCACAGTCTTGAGCGCTGTCATGTGTAACTCAAGGTGGCAGTCAGATGGTGTCCATTTCCATACACTGTCTTTTTAAGTACAGTCTTGGCATTTACTTGGGACATGCACAGTGACAGATATATATATATATATATATGTATATTCTGTGCAGTATGGGAATTTGTGCGATTTCAGAATTGCGCTGTGCGTCTGGGGAATTTTCAAAACATGCATCAATTCGGCAACTGCACAAAGCAATTCTAATTGCACTAGCCGAATAAAATGTAGCGGCATAAGACTAGGAATGGAACACTGGTGTCAGGTCCATGTTTCAGTTGATCTTAACCAAGTGTAACTGGTAAGCTTAAGTTCCAATACCATGTGTATTCACTGCAGAATAAGGAATGGCAAGGAAATGGTCTTTTTTTTCATTTCTTTCTTTTCTTTTTTCACCTTTTATTTACTTTTCGGTAAATTATCAAGTTTATACAACAAAGCTTAATATCAACGGCTCTGTGTTTTGGTGAAAGTGATAACAGAAGAGTTTGCATCATACCTGTGTGTTCCCTAGTGTGATGATGCCTCTGATGAGCTGCACAGGAATGTGAAAGTCTTCATTAATATTGTGATTGCCTTTGCAGTGCAGTTTGCTGGTAAAAGAAACGGTAGTAATAGTAACAATTATAATGTTCAATTAAATGGTATTTGATTGATATGCTGTGTAAGCTGTTTTGTCTTAGCATTCTTAAAATGCGATGAACACTCTGATTCCGGACCGTCTCCTGTTTGCAGGTAGTCGATTGAATTAGTATGCACAATGTACCAGTTATTGATAGGCTAAGCACAATGCGTCACTGACCATGGATAGGAAAATTATTGTTATGATCAGAGACTTCAAGTTCTTAGCTGTGCTTCCATGGTAAAATGTAAACAAAGTTGTCGTTTCTTGTCAAATGCAGGTGGTCTGTGCAACAGATGTCACTTCAATTCTGGTGACGAGCTTATAAAAACAATGTTCATATCCTTGATCTAACGACTGGAAACTCCACACAGAGGAAGTTTGGGGTGTGTGAGCAGGGCAAACATTTTTTGATATACATGTAAATAAACATGAAATCAGCTTCTGAAAAGCTAGGGCCTCTGTGATTGTTGAAATATAAAATGTATGGGTTCTCAGAAAAGTGTGCCTTTTGCTTAATCTAAGGAACCCAAATATGCGTTTACCATGTTTACCAGCAATTACTCTCATAACTGAGATGCCTGGGAACAGAGCTAGACATTGTTGCATAAAATTTCACAGTTCAGAGATCGGCAACTCATGACATATAAAGATAGATTGTAGTAGGCCTATACAGGTCAACATTCATAAAGGTTTAAAGACTGCTCAATATGGTCAAGATTCTCATAACATGCAGCGCACTGCAAAAAGAAAAAAAAGGAGTTATTAAAAGAACACCCAGAAGTGGGATGGGGTGGATCGATGTTTTGGTTTAAACATATTTTTATTTCAAAAGAAAGCAATTAGAAAACAGGGTGCAGCCCTATATAAATTCGTCTTGCACATAGAGAGGTAGAGAGAAAAGACTGGATAACAACATCAGACAAGTCAGTATTAAGGTAAACATCACCTTTCAAAGACAGATAGAGTGGCACTGTCACACAAGCTTGAGTAAATGTAACAAGACGACGCCAAAGATGGGGATCGATGTTTTAGCAGACATAAACCCAATGTGTTTAAACATCTGTTTAAACAATGTTTCATCAGACATACATCCTATGTGAGTGTTAAAACATCCATTCACCAGTCAGGATATATATATTTGGACATTAAGGCTACAGATACATATTCTCTTTAAAAAGTTCTCCTAATGCGCAGATTCTTAAATAGCGCACGGGCAATTCTGGAATAGTGCAGTGCAGTATAGGAATTCCTAAAATGCGCAGCGCCATTCTGGAATCGCGCAGATTCTCAAAATGCATGGAACACACACACACACGCACACATATATATATATATATACAGTGAAACCTCTCTGTACCGAACACCCTTGGGACCAGAAAAAAGTGTTCAGTAAAGGGAGGTGTTCGGTATAGGGAGGTTTGATAGCATTGAAAGTATATATTTGGGACCAAGAAATGGTGTTCAGTATAGAGAGGTGTTCGGTAAGAGAGGTTTTATTGTATAATATATATATATATATATGTATATATTGACCTCTGTGATTTGCATATAAAGATTTTTTATACATGTATGTGTAATATATCTATTATGAAACATAACCAAAACTATCAGCAACGGGTGCACTTGAAATAAAAGTTCACACTTTTCCTTAACTGAATAAAGCATATACAATAAGAGGAAAATTATCTCTTTTTGCAGGCAGCATGTTTTACGATCTACCGGTTTCATTAGTGTGTTTGATGACAGTTCAGTGTATATTATACCCGATTGCATCAGCAGGTTTACAAAGTTCAGTTACAAGTTTGTATACATAAATGTACATAAAGTTTGTGTAAACAACTGCAAAAGTGAAATACAAAAAAGAAAACAAAATCACAAAACATTCTTTGACACAAAAGAAAGGCATCAGAGGAAGCCAGCCTATGGCCCGAAGCCACGATGCCATTTAGAAGTCAAATACATGGGTAGTGACAACATGCACTCTCAAAAAAGAGAACACATACATGTAGATACAAATATATTTGTATATGTATGAATGTACACACACATATACATAAATGCATGTACAAATGTCTTTGTATATGTACATATTTAGTAGTCCCTCCTTTAAGAGACCACCCCTGGTACCCTGCATGATGTGCTCACATTTAAGGTGCCAGTCTCTGAAAGGAGGTTCCAACTCTTGCACAACCTGCCCAACAACTAACCACAACTTTGAATTCCCATCTGTTCGATTCAAACATGATTGATGTACACTTACTAGACCCCATTCCATCTTGCAATGGTGTGTTTACTCATTAAATTGCCGTGTAAACATATATTTTGGATTTGTTAACTGATTTTGACAAATCATTTTAACAATCTTTTACAAGTACGTTGGTTTAACTTTTCTTAAATGTGGAACTTCGGTACCGATAAGTGGTCTTTTGGGGTCAGTTTAGGTGGTCACTGGGCAAGTTCTGAAGGTGGTCTCCCAAAAGAGGAACTATACAATATTATATATATATATATATATAATATATGAAAATCTCTCCACAGAAAACAGAAATTTCCATAATAAAACTTTTGTATACCTCTCTCATATGAGAACACAATCATGAATACATGTACATATTGAAATGACCAGGTAAGGGCCTGACAGCAAAAAGTTCACACAAATTAGTCAGACTGGTGTCGCCTCTAGTGGGGCAGCATCAGGGACTGTTGGGCTATTAAAAGTCTGGTATTTAAAGGGAGTGTGTCAACAATTGATGTTGGTAATGTAATTAGGCATACGTCAACGCAGATCGTTTTTTATCTGTTTCTTTTATAAATTGGTCCACCTGTACAGTGATGTGGTGCGGAATGCAGTGTCAACAGTGGCACGTGCCTTCCATGTTGTACTTGTGACGTCACAAGTACATGTACAAATGCGCTATGAATGGGTGGATCCAGTGATTGTGCAGACCCCAAGGAGTGTAAACAAATGAGCATTGCCTGCATGCCTACATTTGGGCTATTTTTAAAGATCTGGGATCCCAGGCAGTGGTCCCAGATATTTTGACCATCAATTATAAGCTGGAGTTTATAATGTGGATGGTCATGGGGAAAATAAGCATAGAATATAGAACGTTAGCATAATACTGGGCAAGTATGCTTATTTTCCTATGACATTGAGACCGAGAGGCTCTATAGTACTAAGTTGGTGGATCCAGAAGAACTCTCTCTTGAGCCTGGTTTGCCCTAACGAAGTGGCTGCCAAAGGGGGCTATAATCTGTCACTCTTATTTATTTAATAAAAGTTCTGTCAAAGTCTATCCATGAGGTGCGGAGATGTTTGTCCAACATGCAGTTTGTTGCATGTTTGGCATGAAAAAAAAGTACCGTATTCATTCCAATTGGCACACTGTGTGCTTAAAAAATATTTCACATGAAAATCCAGCCCAGAAAAAATCGATCATAAGTGCACAGTCCCAATTTTCATGTGGCAAGTCTTCCAAAGAGTTGGAACAGTCATCGTATTCACTTCAGTAAACTCGCCAGTAAAACTGTCAATATAAATTTTGTAGACTCACCTAAACACCGTAGGAAGATAATATACATATCAAACTTTATTAGTCGATAAAAAACAAAAATTTTGGTAAACAGAGGTGACATTCAGCCAATTAATAGCCTGGGACTGCCTCCAATGTGAGCAAGCCAGCATGACTACCTGAACAGGAAGCGGCAACAGAGCATGTGCAATATGACAGGAAGTATTCAGCAAAGAGGGAGTTCTTGTTTTCAAAGCACACATGGAGATGCAGATAAGGTGGAGAGCATTTAAAAAAGAAAACAAAAAATATGCTTTCTTGTGATAAAGAATTGTACTTGATTGGAAAACAATTGATCAAAAGAGTTACATTGAAAACCTCACCAGTTTAATTGGAAGTAACTTAGGGATCATTCAGTAAAAGGGTGTGTGTGCGCTTATTGGGGCATGTGGCTAATTGGAATGAATACGGTATATGAATGTAATATTGATTGACACACAATTGAAAGAAACACATGCCATTTTGGTGAACTTATATTGTTTGTCGTTATCGTGATTATGTAACTACATGTACAGATGAATTAATGGATTATGCATAGAATAAATATGCACACCCACCCCTAAATGTATAATGTATTATCAATATTCCGTGTATCATGTGGTTGCTATTGGCTTTTCGATGTATTGCTCTTTGTGTGCATTTTTGACTGAAACACTGCTCAGTATCTGAGGCCTTCCTAGTCTCAGTATACATTACACAGGTTTTTAATACATGCACTTCCATGTGTGTACATTCTCACACACTTAACACAAATGGTGACTTGTGACACTTGTAAAGTGACAGGTTACATAGGGCAATATGTGTATGTAAGGAAGCCCAAGATAATATTCTTTTGTCACATTTTCAAAGAACCTGTCTGTGGAATTTGACCATAAGTGCATAGTGGAAAACAAACAAAGTCAGTTATTACACAAGACCAATTCACAGAATCCATTAGATGCCTGTCTTGTTAAAAGTGGCCTCAGGCTTTTTTCCCGTAGGAAAGTGTAAAGGTAGATGTGGCAAAAAAAAAAAAAAAAAAATACATATATATAAAGACAGAAAAGAAAACAATATTGAAAATACTGGATGTGTCATTCTGCACCAGTTCCTACGGCAAAATTGTACCTGTGCAACAGAGAATTCTGTTTACATGTATCTGGCATGTTCACAGTGTTGTATAGTGTTCATGGAATCTTAAGTAATGCATACTGTGTAATGAAGTTACAGGGTTGTGACAAGGTAAACTCTCAGGCCAAACAAAAAAAAAAGAAGAAAACTTGGCTTTTGATGCAAACAAAATGATACCTCCATTTCCAGTTATAAATCCAACCTACCTGCAAAAAATCCTCAAATTTCTTCTAATTCCTGTGAAGATGGAAAAGTAAAAATGAAAATTGGTCTTTTTTTACACCTGAACGCATGAAAATGTGGGCAATTAACAGCGGCAAGCCACTGAAATTAAAGTGAAATCCGTACACGTTAGTGAGCCAAAAAAAGAAAATGCTCACCTACCACCCAAGAATTTTTTAGGCAAGACCCCAAGACTAAATTTTGACTAATGCAGCCCGTGTCAAAATTCTCGGAGCCAGGATAATATATACCATAGTGCTTTCATATAATCAAAGTGCACACATATGTGTTCCAATAATTCAGTCAATTTTGAAGTAAAATTATCCAATTTGGCTAAAGATTATGTAAAAATGTAATTGGCCAAATCACACATTTTTAGCCACTGGCTATTTGGCCAATGGACAGCACAAGCCCAGAATGAAATAATTGTGTCAAGGAGTGCAGAATAATATGTGTTTTTCAGTTATGTGTAGGTGAGTTCCATGCATGCTACTTTAATGTAATACATGCGCAGCATTACCTGATCCATTTATTCCAGACATGTCATGAAATATCTCAAAACTAGGAACATGATTTAATAAACAAAAACAAAAAAAAAAAAAACCTTTCTATTATATTTGGTAGGTTTTCATTTTTTTAAAGGGAAAATGTTTCATTTAAGATGCATGAAAATTGAGGAAAAATGTGGAAATTTGTTGTGTGATTGAAAATGTATACAATCACAATTTACTTGTGGTGTCCTTTGAGTTTGAAAATAAGCTATCCAGGTGATAATGGTAGGCACACTGACCTTATGTATTTCTGATTTAGCCTCAGGCAGGGAAAAAGAGTGTTGTTTGTCATTAGTATATGGGTCAGTTAAGGTTGGAAAAACACACACAGATAAAACCCAATACTATTTATTGCTATTAGATATAGTTTGCTAGTGTTTACTTGGGAGATAGTTGACATTCTTTGACGGTGGGAAGAGGAGTTGATGAATGTGTATTGGTTTGCAGAAGTATTTCAGCTATGGTGCTTATTGAATATATATGTTTATGTTTACTGTTTTATTTGTTTAAAACTTCTTAATTAATTTTTGCAGACTCTTGCCTCAGCTGTCGTACAAGTATTCCTTGCTGAGCCTCCAGGGTTTAACCGTTGGACCAAAAGATGCTGTGGGGTGGCAGCTTTTGTCAAAGACAACCCCAAACGCTCTTACTTCATACGTGTCTATGACCTGAAGGTATGTACACATAAGCAGGATATTCCTGGGCTGATCCTGCATGCACTCACTGCATCGAATATTCCACAATGCAATTTGAATTAGGCATTAGAGGAATGTAAACTTTGACATGCAGCTGGGAGATTTTTTGCTTGTCAAGTAATGCCATTGTTACAAAGGAACATTTTGAGCACAGCTGACTTGTCAGTCAGCTGAGCTTACACATAGATAGGTCAGGATTCAGCGTCTGTCTATCTATCCAGGCTTCCCACTGTCTGTTCTTGGTGACAGTCTCCATCTCTGCTGTGAATCTTGTGTCTTTTTGTGACTTTTTAGGCTTATTGCATGCTGACTTGTCCAGCTTTTCCATCAACAAGTCACATTTTGGACTTTAACACGTAGCACGCGGTTGTCGAATGAATCCACCTTCATCGTTACGTTGTTGCACAGCGGTTGTCGAATAGATCCACCATTTTAACATAGCTGATTCATGGGGGAAAATACTCTTATAGGAAACGGAAGACAACAATCCCTAGCAAGCATGCGCATTAATTGTATTCTCTACTTCTCAAGCAAGGAAAGAAAATGGCGGGTTGCCATTTGAAAATTTGGACTTTGCAGGACTTTTTGCGAAGTTATCAAACGCGAGCATGTTTTATCGATCCAAGATGGCCGCCGGTAAAATCTGTACTATTCTACCGAACAATCTGGGCGGTAAATCAGGCTGAGAAACTTTGTAAAAAAGATCGTTTCATTCACGAAAAACATGGACTGGTCTATTCTTTCCCTGTAATGGGGGAATACGTGGATTGTGAGGATAGAACCAAGGATTTACCGATTATTTCTGATGGAAATCATGGACGCTTGTGCAAGTTGCTGTGCAACATGTAAGTGGATAGTCAGTTTGAATTTTCTGTAAAACGGAAGACGGCAATAAAATTGGCCTTTTCATTGCGTAACTTCAATTTCTTGTTTGTGTTTTTATTTCTTTGACTGCTCTTGTCCCCTATTGATGAATTTGTGATTATTATTATGATCTATAACTGAATTTTGTGCCCCAAGTTCAAATTTTCTGTCCCCCGAAATTTGAAGCCAAGAAACATGGTGGATGCCATGGTAATTTTCAGAAAATTGGTTGGCGAAAGCGACAGTGAATCGCACTTTGATTTTGAAGGTTTTGCAGTTGAGGAAGAAATCGATCAAAATTCAGAAACAGACATTAACACAGATGAACCAGGTGCACGATCTTCTGGTTTGGAAAATTTTTATGAAATTGTTGGCCCGAGCAGTGATGAAAGTGTCTTTGAAGGTTTTGATTTATCAGATAATGAAAAGGAAACACAAGTTAGGGGTGGCACAAACAATGGTAATCTGTCCGATGCCTACAGAGATGATTGGTTGCCAAATTTTCAACGAGGCACAGGCACTGGCCTGAAATTCCCAGTTGATGAAACTTCATCAGAAATTGACATTTTTTCCAAGTTGATGGATGATGAATTTATACACATGTGTGTTGAACAAACCAACCTGTTTGCCCACCAATATCTGGAACAAAACCCCCCGAAACACTGCCAAGACATTCACTTGCCCGAACCTGGACAGACACATATCCTGATGAGATGCGTGCCTTCATGGGCATTTTATTGTACATGGGCATCATCAAGCTCCCAAGCTATGAGGCTTACTGGTCTACCAATCACCTCTTAGAGATGAAGGGATTCAGGAGTATCATGAGCCGAGACCGATGGCAGTCAATCTGGATTTTTTTCCATCTCGTTGATAATCAGACATTGCTGCCCAGAGACAATCCTGACTATGACAGAAAAGGCAAAATTCAGCCACTGATTGATTTACTGAATGGTAAATTTCAAACACTGTATGCACCGAATCCTGAACTATCTGTAGATGAAAGTCTGGTTGCTTTCAAAGGGAGATCAGTTATGGTTCAGTACATGCTTCAGAAGCCGCACAAGTGGGGGTTGAAAGGCTGGGCTCTGTGTGAATCCCAAACAGGTTACTTGGTGAACTGGTCACTTTATGTAGGAAAAAAAGAGACACCAGAGCACAGCCTTTCAAGCAAAGTGGTACTAGATTTGTCTGAGCCAATCATGAACAAAGGCCACCATGTTTACATGGACAATTTCTTTTCATCACCAGAATTGTTTGATGCCCTCGCTGAAAAACAAACCGGTGCATGTGGAACATTGCGGAGTAACGGGCGGGGTACCCCTCTATCCATTTGTAATGCAAAGCTGAAAAAAAATGACCCGCCCATGTTCAAACGTGATGGTGATGAAAAGAAATTATATGTAGCATGGATGGATAAGAAACAGGTGACTGTCCTTACAACTATTCATAATGACTCTATGATGAGTAAACAGGTCCGCTGTAGAGATGCACCAAACCACAGGAGAGAGGTTCAAAAACCCAAAGCTATTGAGGCATACAATTGCTATATGGGGGGTGTGGACTTGATGGACCAAAAGATTTGGACCTACTTGTCTCACCACAGGACCAACAAGTGGTGGAAGAAGGTATTTGTGTACCTACTAGAGGTCATGTTTGTGCAGTTCACGATCTTGTGGCAGGCCATGAGGCCCCACACACGCATAAATAAGTCCAAACTGCGGCGTACTTTGATTCAGCAGCTGACCTCAACTTATCAGCGTCCCAGTGTTCCAAGAAATCGCTACAGGTCTGTTGAGGTTCCTGGCAGGTTGAGTGGGAGACACTTTCCTGCTATAAACCCCTACAAGACCAAGACAGGGAAACAATGTTGCCCAGACTGTGTTGTCTGCTCCTCACGTACATTCAAGCGTCACCAGACGCAGTACATGTGTGGGTCATGCAACAAGCCAATGTGTATGTACCCATGTTTCGAGCGGTACCACACCATGGTCAATTACACAATCAATTGCACGGCTGACCTTCACAAGGTGTAAATTGAAACATGGGTACATGTGCACTGTATAGACATTGGGCATTTTGTATTTGTCTCTTTACTGGTCTGGCAACAGATAAATACTTCCCATGCTTACACAGTTGTAAGATGTTGAAACTGAAAGTAAATGTTTAAGACAAATATTCATCTGGTACTTTTTATTTCACAGTGCAGTGACATCCTATAAAATACACAATTATTGAAACTTTATTGGTATACATTCCACTGTTTACATCATGTATTACCACCGAGATGCCAATTTTTGCATTATCTGATCCACCTGAAGGAGAATTTGAGACTCCAGAGGGCACTAGTAGTGATGGAACTGAACATTCATGTAATTGCATTGTTTCCTCATATTTTTTTTCCTAAAACAAAAAAACACTTGCAGAAGCTACGGCGTGCTTGTGCTGATATGAGATGTTGATCGTTGCAGTTGGCAATTCTGAAAAAAAAAATTGAAAATAAAAAATAAAAAAGATTCATGAAATTGAAAAGTCGTCATCTTGGTTTTCTTTATTTCGCAGGTGAATGATGTCAAGTTTTATTTAACTAACATGAATAATGTAGTCACATAGATGTTAGTTATTGATTACTATGTTTATAAGACCCATTATCTGCCATAAATAGCAAGATTGGGAGGTAATAATGATGAAAATACGCCCAGTCGTCTAAAGAAACATTACTATTTAGTGCAAAAATAGGTGCTAGTAGCTCATTAACATAATTTATGCATATTTATGCTAATGAAGAACTATACAGAAATCTTTATTAGATCAATACCAACAACTTTAATATTGATCACTTCACTTGATTCCTGAAAATTAAAATGTTGCAAGAGGTTGAATCATGCATTTGTGGCAAAAAATAGTTGTTAGCAGCTCATTAACATAATTTATGCATATTTATGCATGTTTATGCTAATGAAGAACTATACAGAAATCTTTATTAGATCAATACCAACAACTTTAATATTGATCACTTCACTTGATTCCTGAAAATTAAAATGTTGCAAGAGGTTGAATCATGCATTTGTGGCAAAAAATAGTTGTTAGCAGCTCATTAACATAATTTATGCATATTTATGCATGTTTATGCTAATGAAGAACTATACAGAAATCTTTATTAGATCAATACCAACAACTTTAATATTGATCACTTCACTTGATTCCTGAAAATTAAAATGTTACAAGAGGTTGAATCATGCATGTCTCTTTTTTTTTGTTAAACTGACAAAATTGGCCAGTGGCAGCCTGCATAGGAGCAAATTTTTGGTCAGAGTGCTAAGGGTTAAGGCGGTACTGCAGTGATAATTTACAATTTTTGAGTTGTTTTACCTGATGAATGTGGACCCATAATGAAAATACAAACTTTTTTCCCAACTGGATAAGCAGATATCAAGTTTTCTTAGATATGTAAATGAGGGGTGGTGATGTCACCTGGACTAACTGCTACAGCTAATGCAGTGACAGGTGAGAGAAACCCTCACAAAAACATGGACATCTGACCAACTACACATATTCCACGTTTTCTATGGATGAAGTAGTGTTCAAAGATATAATCAAATTCACTAGGGAGTTGGATACGAAAAAGGCCTTTTAGTGCAGGAGCAATTGCCTGAAAAATTTCGACCACCCAAACACAAAAAAGGACAAAATGCATCATATGCCAAATTGTTGGCAAGGGTCTCAGGAATATGGAAATGCATGATGCAATCCTGAAAAATCTGTACGAAGCTGGATATTCAACCCTTTGTATGACATAGTCAAAGTGCCAAAAATTACCAAAAATTGTGTTTTTCTACTGTCAGTGGAACCACTCACATATATGGTTGATCATAAATATGCTTATGCAGGTCCTTGTAACTTGATTTTGGTGCTTTTATAGTCTAGAAATAAAAATTTCATAATGTTTTAGTTATGTTGACAGCACTATACCTAGCAATTTATGATGAAATGTGCGTAAGTGTAACAACCATGAAGCAGGTAAATGAAATGCATTTGACACTTTCACTGTGGATACATACAAGATTTACCATTCCAGTGATACATGCAATTACATAATTATTGTGACCATCACTGATACCAAAATCCACAATCTTAACATG
Organism: Hermodice carunculata; assembly: GCA_964020975.1. NCBI lineage: Eukaryota > Metazoa > Annelida > Polychaeta > Eunicida > Amphinomidae > Hermodice > Hermodice carunculata. Next base: position 67,822,440 of record OZ026616.1, read on the forward strand.
TATTTTTTCTTCACTGTTTACCAGATTAACCCTTTAATTGCTTATCACTTCAATAGTTGTTTTTTCATTACGGTTAAACATATAGTGGTAAAAGATTCAAATTCCTCATGAAGATACTTTTTGTTCAAATACCAGCAAGCCTTGTCTAAAGCAAAAAGTTGTCTTAGTCAACAGCTTTCCTCAGGACACTGTGCACGAAGTGTCCCGAGGAAAGCTATTGACTCAAACTTCAATCAGCACTTTAAGGGTTAGAGACACAATCGCTAATGCATTAATAGTCATGCAATTTGACTACATCAAAATTGTAGAATGTGACCGCTGTGAAAGTTAAGTTTGCATTATGTTCTTTATGATATTTTCAAAGAACAACCATGTATATAATATGTACATGTATATGTGTGTATGTATGTATGTATGTATGTATGTATGTATGTATGTATGTATGTATGTATGTATGTATGTATGTATGTATGTATGTATGTATATATATGTGTGTGTGTGTGTGTTTATTACATACATATACATTTGCAAATAAATTCCCATATATATATATCTATATATACTTCAAGTTCTAATATGACATTTTTGAGAGGATCGTCACTTCCGGGCAACTTAGTTACTGTCAATGTCTTTCTCTGGAATAAGTGATTGCAATGTGTGTTGATTATTGCATCCATTGCCAACATGTAGTCATGCCATTTCTCCATTACAGTTGCAAGCTGTGGTACAAGCCTGTGCATTAGCAATGCACCAACACAGGGATAACTCATCACAAGTGTATGCAGGGCAATCAGACATTAAGTCATTCAGCAATTCGGGAGCATATAAACCTTGGTCCATCATCTTTCGGCTAATCCTATCCTCCGATACTTTTGCATATCCAAACTGGATGGGGCTTGGGAGATCGTGCATTGGAACGGTAGCCTGTTTCCAAATTATGAGCTGGTGGACTGCACAACAGAGCTACAGGACAAAACTATCCTCTGTTGGGGGGGGGGGGGGGTGCTTTTTTGTTTTGTCTTGTTTTGGCTTTTGCCATTTTACATTTTAATTTGATCAGTGAGACACATTCATGCCCATAATACATTTCGACAATGAAACTCATGTCAACTGTCTAGTACTGTTTAGTCACATCTGCTTTGATGCCTTATAATTCAAGTCCTTGAAACTGGTCAGACTTCTGCATCATTAGACGGAAAGCTGTGGCTTTACCATGACCATAGAATGTACTTACAGAATCACAACCTTTAAGGCAATACATAGATAACATCACACACAACAGGCTTTGACTCAGTTGCTGGTGCAGGGTGTGAACTGGTATGTACCTCTTCCTAGATTCATGTACGCCTTCATGTCCAGTGGTAAAGAATATCTCAGTGGCTGGAACAGATGTCCGATGGTGAAGTAAAAGTACCAAGACATCAGTGTCTGGACTTTTATGACCACGCACTGAACACCATTTCTGGCAGCATACATGAACATGGCATGCAAAATGATCCTTGTGTCACCTCCTCATGGTTAGATTGAAGGGCTTCACAGACCTGCTCACTGGAAACACCAAGATGTCCATTTAGGTCAACAACATTGCACACATCATCATGGCCTCCACTGACAAATATTTCTTGGCCTTGTCTCAGTGCATGCTGCCTGCATGTGCTATGATATAGTCAGTGTAGTGTTTTGCAAGTGCAGCCTTGTTTTCCTGTCTGCTGAGGAATAACTTGCAGTCCTTGGGTATACAGTAGTCCCTCCTTTGAGAGAGCAGAGAGCAGGTGGTCCCTCAAAGGAGGTATAAATAACATGAAAAGTACTACAGAAAGACCAGACAACTGTGGTCTCTCAAAGGAGGTGATGTCCCAAAGGAGTGGTCTGTACTATCATCTGGCACAACATGATACACAGTAGCTGGCATTGTACTTGACCTTTTTTCCCATGTGGCTGACTTGACACTGTATGGCAGGTAACTGTCAAACACTATGCAGATTTGATCAAGGCTTGATCCACGCAAGGATATGCCGACTGCTAGTGTGTAGTCTAGGAATGGATTGCAAGTATGTCAACAAGTTCTGTTACCTTGTTTGGATCCTGATGCACAGTCTCTTTGGAGGTCTTTTGTAAGGTTGGTCACTTGCACAGGAATCCTGACAGCCCAGAACTTCATCTATGAGTTTCAAGGCATAGACACCAAGATCAAAGTCTTTACCATAAAGAATCTGCTGCACAGTTCCCCCAGCAAAAATACAGGTCACTTAGCAGCTGCTGAAGGCCAGCACTCTCATACAGATGACCTATGCCTGCAATTATCGACATAAGTAAATGCATGCCATCAGCAGAAGGATACATGCCAGATAGTTCTTCAGGCTTTGCCCAAGTGATTTCTAAGACTCTGGTCAAGATACCCATAACGAAAGCCATGTGAAGATGTTCAAAGCCAAGAGAATTGACAATGTTCATGTTCCTGGGTAGAGTGGTGTATATGGTACTGTAGTCAGTGGGTGGTGTCATGAGGATTGGGCTGTAGGCTATGAGTGACACTGGCACATCTTACATTCTTGGGGTCCACAAATCTCCTGGAAGCAGCGAGTGACATCTCAGCTGATTAGTAATATTCATCCTCCAATTCTTTTGGTGTTTTTCATTTGTCTCCATAGGACCCCAACAGCAGCATGCCCTATAATCTTATCAGAGGGATGAGTATCATCTTTGTTTCCAGGACCCGTGCATGCATCATCCACATCTGGTTCACTGCTTATGATACTCTATATAACTCACAAGCTTTTGTCAATGCTTCCCCTACTGTTATGTCCTTGTAGACTTCTGGCTGTGCTATGTTGCTTTCTTTTGCCAGTTCACGAAATCTTGACTTCAGTGTACCAAGAAATACTTCTTTCTCAGAGATAAATGAATAAGAAAATTCTTCCACAAGCTCAGTCAAGATCTTTTGATTGAATAATATAGACTCTGGTTGTTCCTTTGGTCGGGCAATGTACTTTGGGTCAACATAATCCACCAGACAGTGTTTGGCTCTATGGTACCTGACATCGCAGGCAACTAGATCACCATTAACCACACCATGAAATCTAGTTATCATTTCATTATCACCCCTCTCTACAGTAGCTTTAAGAATTTTATGGTATATACTGCTTGACCTGTCTGTTTCTGGAAGTGATTTGACCATGGACCCAATTCTGGTAGAAGAATACCGCAAATTGGAAATACACGTCTCACCACAGATTAAACATTCGTTCTTCCAGTCGAAAGCTGAAACAGATATCTGTGACCTGATTTATATATAAGTTCTAGGTACCCCACTACCTCCATCACCATCATCTGCATGCACCTAGGTATGTGCAACATTTTTGCTGCAAGCATCAATATGGAACTGACTCCAGTATGTTGACCTACAGTTTCTGTGGTAGCTAAGGGTTACCTCTATATTCAAATTCTTTACTTCAAGTGAATAGATTTTGAGATCAACTGTGTATTGCCACTGCCTGCATGCCCAGAACAAGCCCTGAATTCTGGCAATGTCTGGGTCAACTGCTTGATTCCTCTTTTTTGTGAAGCGCATGTCACAGAGTACACTATGCTGGCATCAAATATTTTGCCACATTTCCTCTTTTGACTTTGTTTAACTGTAAATTCAGCCATTTCTGGATCACTCACTCACATCTGTGCAAAAACAGTGAGGTGTGCAAAGCAACGTCTCTGGAATACTACAAATGTTTATATCATTTTTACGACTGCTAATATACTGGGGCTTGCTGGAAATATTGTGAGGGTTGAGAAAGCATGTGGCACTTGACCTGAAAAGGAGAAATGACATAAAAAAACATGCAAACAATGCATGTTTGTGAATGTTCAAATTTTGAATCAGAAACGTTTGCACCTGCAGATTTCCTTCAGAAATCATATGTGTATAAGCAAACAGTATAATGTATGTGGGTGTGGATGTGGATGCCAGTGTGTGTGTATTTAGGTATGCCTGTGCACCTGTGTATATATGTTTGTGGCCCTGCTTGACATACATGTACAAGTTAGTGAACCTTTTCATATGTTGTACTCTCGCATACCTTTATGCACTCACCTAAACCAACACCCACACCGAAGCTCACACCAACACACACAAATCTCAAAAATACCATTTCCATGCATGAATAACAGATTCACCCCGCTCAACTTCAAACTTATTAGAAAAGAAAAGTGTGTTCTGACAGAGAGATGCAAAAATGCTCTGCAAAGTTCGGTATACACACAAGGACATAGCTTAGTCAGTTAAAAAGAAACTTGAAATTTTTGAGCAGTCTTGGTTAGAATTGGCCTAAAATACAACCAAATGCTTTGGGGAGTGCAAACATGTGGCTAAGGGCATTAAATATATCAGCAAGGTGCCAGACATTGGGCAAAAGTATTGTTGGTATCATTCCATATTTTAGCGTTCTTGCGTCTTGGTACTTTTAAACATAGTTTGATTAAAGTTGTAATAACTCAGTTTGTACAACTTTTTCCAAATTGCATCATGCAGTTCCTGTTTTGCCAGACACAGACCTACAATTTGGTATATGACAACCTTTGTCCTCTTTTATGTTTGGGTTACTCCAAAAATAACAGCCTTTTTGGATGTTTGCTCCTGCACAATTTCCAAAAATCCGAGAAAACCTCTGAAGGGGGGAAGGAGGTGAATGCCAAAATCGGATTTCCACTAATTCTTTGGAAAAGGCAAGATATTTGGTACTACTGGGGTTCAAATGATAAATTTTATCTTGAAAACAAATGTGCTGAGAGAGAAAATATCTTGCAACCTCAAAGTTAAAAAACACAAAGGCAATTTGAAACGTAAAATAAACAGTAATTTTATTATGAAAAATCAACAAAGGATAGAAAAGATTGCAATTAGCGATAATAGGGGTTTCTAACTATCGATGTTTCAAAAGCTTCACAAGCGCTTCAAATTTTCACTTTACTCACACAGTACCATATTTACCCACGTAGTAGTACCACTTGTAGGGCCTAACTTTCTTTGGAAAACGTAGGGTGCGACTTTTAAGCCAGGTAAACATTAGAGACCAACGGGGAACCCAAGTTTTCTCGATGACGATGGTCAGTCATGAACAAGATGGTAGGGACCAGTGCCAAGCCTGGTCAAACTGCTGTTTTACAAATTGTTGATGAAAATCCCCAATATAATATATTTTCCTGCGTGTAGAATGTCATAATATTTGTAACTGTATACATAATGTAAATAAATAAAAAAATTATGTATGCGATGTGACACTATAATAACAGTGTTGTGGTTGGGTAAATAAAACAATACAGATTAATTTTGTTCGATGCCGGTGGATCCGACCATAATCCGTTGTGGGCTTTATATACAGGGCAAATTTCAATCTCCTCATTCGTTGCTCTCAGAAGTCTCACACCTAGCTGATCAGCTGCTGGGCCATTGTTTGTGACAATTTGAGTGATGTAAGTGTGCCAAAATAGGTTGATTACAGCATCATAGTCTCGATAGGCCCCATTTGTAAGAACACAAGTGACAATTATGGACAATTTATTAAAGCAAGAAACAAAATTTAGCGCTCTGTATTGGTCAGAATGATAACACACTACCAAACTTTGCATACAATAGAGCAAAGGGTCCAATTTTTCATGGAAAAAGAGTAAAATATGCCAGCCGCAGGTAAACATGGTTCAGGGGAAAATACAGCTGCATGCTGCCACTTGTGTTCATCATGTTGACAGTTTATCAGTGACTGCAATAAAGTGCGTTTATCGACTATTTACAACAGCAACAAACAAACTCAACCACTATAATTTAATGACAATTGTGACACACAATCAATGTTTAAAAAATATTAAAGAGGAACCATCGTTCATAATGCTAACCAAAGAAAATGCATGGACAGGTACCCATGGACATGCAACTGTATTCACACAGGCTTGACCTTTTTGATCAATTCGTGTTTGAGATTGATATATTCACTTTGTTAGGGTGTAGGGCACAAGTTTTGTTGAAATTGACAAAGAAACCACATAGAAATGTAGGGAAGGTCATACTGGACAAAAGTCGTGCAGATACTTTTGCATGAATTGCAAAATTTAAAAAAAGTTACACCACTTTTACACCAGCATGTCGCATGTTCAACAACAAAATATAAAAAATGCCGGTGGCTGGCTGTGCCAAATACCAAAACTGGCCAGCGTGCTAATGGTTAAATACTGTTTTAGGCATTTTGACTTTACTTGATTGATCTGGGGGTGCGACTTTAATACCAGAATGATGGACAATCTATAGGGGAGATCAAATTCCATCCATGATTTTTGGAAAGGTTTTTTTTTTTGTACACAACCCCTAAACTGAGATATTTTCTCATTTAATGAGGATTAATAAGGAAAGAAAAATGCAGAAATCAATAAGCTAGCAGCTCCTGGGGTTGTGTATTCAATTACTATAGCAGGTGTCAACTAGTATACCACACTGATAAGATCAAAGAGGGTGATTAACAGAAAATTCTCATTATTGACAAAAAAAGTAAAAACTATCACTGGTGTTACCCTTCAAAAAAAAAAAAATCGTTTTGTGGATCCTCTTCAAATTTACATATGTACTTGGGATGGGTCATGGCCATGTTTGCTCAAATGGTTATGCTGAAGGATTTTCCAGAATTTGTACCCCAGGGGACCCAAAAAATCGGTCTGTCATCACTTTGCATCAGCAACTCCAGAATTTTTTTACTTCTGAAAAAAAAAATAAGGGTTGGTAGGATCCACTTCTAACTTTATAGGAATGTACCTTGGGCAGGTCCTTGCCAAATAATTGAAAAAGAGTGACACTCCAGTGATTTTTACATTTTGTTTGATTATTCTGGGTAATTGTTTGGGGGCGTTGATCTTCAAAAATCTTGTTGGCCAATAGGAAGTACATGTATGCATATTTAACTACAATGTATATATTAACTGCAAACCTACTCTGGTCCTCTCAGTTGCTAGGCAACAGAACTATGCCTCAGCTATGATGAAGGCTGTTGTACGGTTATTTTACTTTACCATCTAGAAATATTACTTTTTCTACCAAACAAATGAAATATTCTGAATATGTTTAGCATCTTGTGCATTTTAAAATGTAGGGAATGACTTTTCATAAACTTTTTGCTTACCCATTTCATTACTTTTATCACTGAAGCTCATTTTGCACTGCTTAATACATGAGTCTGGCCTTCTTCCTGTCAAGTTCCTGGCTGCAGCCTAGGTGGCAGCACAGGATCCAATTTAATATGAATACTTCCTATTGATTCAAAATTGCAAAGGGACACTTTTGGGTACTCATTGACCTAAATTTGCTCAAAAGGTGACACCGCAGTTTATTTCTCAGCATGTATTCTGTTACGAGGGTCTGCCCATAGTGAAGAGCCACATAAGCTGGGCTAAGAGTGAAGCATTCGAAAAACTCTTTTTCTAGCTGTCGTACTTTATTAGTAATAAACAAATATTTGAACATAACAGTGCAATTAAAGGTAGCAAAGTGTGTGTATGAAGGGGGGAGGGGGGGATTAAAGGATATCTGAGACCTTGAAAGTCACATGGAAAATTGTCTTGTAGATTCTTTCTTCTCAGTTTACATGTATGTAGCAGGTAGAAGTAATTTTTCAAGTTTATGGTAAATGTATATATAAGGAGGACTGTGACAGTCACTGTGATATAAGTGACAAAATATGTTTTTGTGTTACTGTATCAAGCCTATTTAGTCATGCAGTTTTGCACTTTGCCGTCTGTAAATAATGTACATGTAAGAGCATTTTCTGCTCTTCTTTAGTACTAAGTATGGTAGTTTTTGTCTTGATCGTTTCTTGGATAATAATATCTTTCTCATGTCACATCTGTCTTCACCTGTTTCACACATAGCATGGACACATAACTGTGTCGCCATAACAATTTTTTTTCTGATTGACGACAAAGACAAGCATTAAAATGTTTCAAGAATTTAAGAAAGAATGGCTTTATTTCAAATCTATTACGAAAAGGATTGAGAGTGAATTTAAGAAAAGGTGAACAGGAAAAAAAAAAGCCTACTGTTTGACAAATAGTTTGTGGTCTGGCATGAAAAGTATGGGACAAGTATGTCACATGAATGTCCCAAACGTGACAACAGTACAAAGAAGATTCTGTATTCCTGAATGTGTGTTTGTCTATTTCAGAGTCATGCATTGCTATGGGAGCAGGAACTGTACAACCAGTTCAAGTACAAGACCCCCAGACCATATTTCCACTCCTTTGACACTGATGTAAGTTCACTTGGATGACAGGCGCTTGGCCAGTGGGTTTGGCAGATAGGTTTATAATCCTCAACTTGTACAGGAGTTGTTTGAAATCCTTGAAAGTTCTTGAATTTGCAGCATGCTTTTTCCAGGCCTTGAGCATCAATATTTTTGCAATAAAAGTCCTTGAATTTTAAATGTTCAGTAATACACCTTTCTCCAAAGATTAGGTTTACTCTGTCACTTCGTCCCCTCCCATTGTAGAAATCTAAAAGAATAGACAGCAAGACACACACAAAAAATCTGTGAGGTTTGAAAGTCCTTGAATTTGGTAAAAATCAATGTTTTTGTAATAAAGTCCTTAAATATGAGATACACTACAGTGTGATTTTACTGGAAATACACACTTTTCAAATAAGCCAACATTGTAGCTTGTTGCATTTAAGAATTCACATGCCTTTCAGTAATGTCATTTATTTGACAGAAATGTCCTGCAGCCCTCAACTTTGCCAATGAAGATGAAGCAAACATGTTCAAGGCGGCACTGGAAGATAAACTTAGCCAGAGACAACAGAGAAAGATGGGTAAGCTGTTCATCATTACCTGAATCATAATTCATAGTGTACGTCAATAACAAATGCAGTCACCAGCACATGTGGGTACTTACTGTGTGACACACCACTTCCCATTGGAACAACTGGCCCATCAGAGGAGCTATGTAGGCTTTTTTTTTTTTTCAGCAGGTGGCTCCATCTGCACTTGTAGGTAATTACTTGGTGCAGTATGAGATGTGCACATTAATTTCCCACCACAACTGCATACCTGATTGCCTAGTCTTGCTTGGCAAGATATCGGTTCAGTACCTGTGTGGACAAGTGGTATATCACTAATATTTTGGAGATAAAGAATACTTATTAAACAGGGTTCATACAGGTCCTCGAAAGTACTTGAATTTACTACTTACTTTTTCAAGGCCTTGAAAATCAATGTTTTTGCAATAAAGTCCTTGAAGCGCCCTTGAATTTTAGATACCCATTAATGCACCTTCGTCCAAAGGTTAGGTCGGCTCGATTGCTTCATCCCGTCCCACTACAAACAACCAAAATAATGGGCATCAAAATGCAAAAAAGGAAAATCGAACAAGTTGGAAAGTCCTTGAATTTTTATTAATAGGTCCTGGAAAAGTCCTTGAATTTGAGCGCTGCCAAGCAAGATGGAATTTTTTTGTTATATATGGCTTGGGAAGTACTAGATACAGTCGTGAGAAACGTTCATTTTTTTTTCTCCTTTAAGGGTCTTGCCAAATTGATTGAATAATAAAGTGATGTGGTCAAATTCAGTAAAGTGGAACATGTACATGTATATAGCCATGGCTATCCACTCAATGCCAGAATTAATCATGCTACATCTCATCACTGCAAAGACATACAAGTGCCATCAAGGAATGTTTTTCCTTTATAAATTCATGGATTACTTTGAATTGAACCAACCCATCTTCTACAATGGGGCCTAAGCCTGTGTGTATATCTGTCTCCTTTGACATTCTAGGCTGGGTAGGCTCTAGCCATTAGCCATGGGCTAATATAATTAGTGGATTTGATGGAAAAAAATTAGATGGCTTTAAGTTTGGATGAAATGTTCAAACTTAATTAATTCCAGCCAGGTGAAACATATTTTATGGTATGTACAGTCATAATTTTAAAGTAATAATTTTAATGTATGCAGGATTTTGGAAGTTTGAGACACATTCACGTGCATTCAAAATTTAATGAAAACTTAAAAATTTCATTGAATGCTATCTCTACTGTAGTGTCTTTTAATGTGTGCAGGTGCCACATGCAGCATTTATAGTTACCTTCATGATTACTAAAGCATATTTCAATGTTTGTTTACAGAGAGAAGAAAAACTGCCCAGCCAGTTCGAGCCAATGCTGCGAGGCCACCTCCCCCAGCCAGCACACATACAGGTTAGTGTGTAGGTGCCTGTATGAGTCACAACTCTTTTGAATTTTTATTTCCTACAATTGCTTTCTTGTGAGCAAGATGTCTCAAAAAAAAAAAACAAACAAACAAACAAAAAAAACAAACAAACAAAAAAACAAACAAACAAAACAAAACAAAAAAAAAAAAAAACCCCATCAAGTTTTTGTACTAAGTTTGGCACAAGAGACACTGTTCAGGTCACGTGTGACCTAGTTTCTGACAGGAGAAAATTGCTGCCTTTAAAGTCTTTCTGTTTGAAAACACTCATGCTCAAAAAATGCTCTCATGGAGAAGGGTTTCACAACTCATCTTGCAAATCTTGTCCTCGTTAAAAAATTAAATATTCCTTTATGGCCTTTGAAAGCTGAGTTTAAGACTTGAGTCAGCAGTCTTCTATGGTGCGTTTTGTGTACAAACTGTTGAGAAAATGTTGACCTTGATGCATTTTTTCTATTTGCTGCAACTACTTGCATTGGATCTGTCATGTTGGTACTTTAGTAAAAGGACCTTGGGTGGGGGAGGATTTGAATCTGGAACAAGTAAAATGATTCATGCAGGGATGTATATACTCATTCCTGGCAGAAAAAGGGTTAATACAACATGATGAATGACTGCCACACAGTAAGCTTGTTAAAGCTGTGAAAAATTGGATATATGAGTTTTTTCCCTTTTTTTTGCATCAATTTATTCTTGTTTTTCAACACATATACTTAGTGTAATGAGTTGAGAAGTAACTGGTCAAAGTTTATCCAACATGAGTGGCCAGATCATGTGTCTAAGTAAGACCTCTCCTCCTTTGAGATTGCAGATTCACAGAAGTGACCTCAATCGTTAGGTCCTGTACAGGTGCCTGCTTCACAAGGAGAGAGGCTGGTGTCGTCTGGTCCACATCGTGGTACAAGATCCACTACCCTGTCTCTGTTTGTATAATTGTTGCTTCTCTGATTGTGTCCCAATGTGTAGTTTTCTTGCATGTTAAATAAAAAATTAGGATTAGATAGTGGCAAGATTTTTTTTTGTTTGTCCGGTTTTAATGTTTATACTACTGTGTTTTGGTGTCTCCTTGGCTCTGCTTTTCTGTGCCATAACACGCTCGATGCTAATTTTTTATCTTCAGGAATCAGTGCTCCTTCCTTACCAACAGTGGCAGAACCAGATAAGAAGAAAAAGGATAAATCCAAGGATAAGAAAAAGCAAAAGGGTCGTTTGACAAAAGAAGATATAGGAACACCTACGGACTTCAGGTATCCAAATATTCTTTGTATAGGTCTAGTGCACTGACACATTCTACGTAAAGGGCTAGCGTACTGACACATTCTATGTACAAGGCCAGTGCACTGACCCATTCTATGTACAGGCCTAGTGCCCTGACACATCCTATGTACAGGGCCAGTGCCCTGACCCATTCTATGTACAGGCCTAGTGCCCTGACACATCCTATGTACAGGGCCAGTGCCCTGACCCATTCTATGTACAGGCCTAGTGCCCTGACACATCCTATGTACAGGGCTAGTGCACTTACCCACTCTATGTACAGTGCCAGTGCACTGACCCATTCTATGTACACAATGTACAGGCCTAGTGACCTGACACATCCTATGTACACGGCTAGTGCACTGACACATTCTATGTACAGGCCTAGTGACCTGACACATCCTGTATACAGGGCTAGTGCACTGACACATTCTGTGTATAGGCCCTGTGCCCTGACACATCATATGTACAGAGCCAGTGCACTGACACATTCTGTGTACAGGCCCAGTGCCATGACACATCCTATGCACAGGGGTTGTGCACTGACACATTTTGTGCACAGGCCCAGTGCACTGACATTTTCTATGTACAGGGCCACTGCACTGACCCATTCTATGTACAGGGCTTGTGCACTGACCCATTCTGTGTACTGACATTTTCTATGTACAGGGCCAGTGCACTGACCCATTCTGTGTACAGGCCCAGTGCACTGACCCATTCTGTGTACAGGCCCAGTGCACTGACCCATTCTGTGTACAGGCCCAGTGCACTGACACATTCTGTGTTCAGGCCCAGTGCACTGACATATTCTACATACAGGGCTAGTGCACTGACCATAATTGGCAAATGTTTAACTATTTATTAGCCATGTTTCCTATACAAGACTGTCAAAAGCATAGTATTCTTTCTAAATGGAAATGCCAAACAAAGAATGATTTTAATCTATATTTTGATATAGGAAATTAAATTACAATTTCAATAATTTTTAAAAAATCTTGCGTGAATAATTGTTTTGTTATGTCTAATAAAAGAACATATGTACATTTGCAAAATGGTAACTCACTTTAAATTGCAAATTAAGATTTAGTTGCCTGAAATATTAGAAGCATACCCTCTAAGAAAAAGGTGATGTGGGTATTCAAGCCAGTATCATGCTTTTTATTCTTTGTGAAAAAGAATATTAAGTATATGTACTTTGTTTGAAAACAGTTTTGTCTGCTTACCACCAAAATGACAATCGAAATAAAAAGTAAACTTTTGAAAAAGAATTTGCCAACAGTTGTAAGTGTTGTCATTTGGCCCAATTTGAAAATGAGCATATCAAGTTTGGGGAAATGTACGTACATGTAGTTTATATAGACTGAAGTGAAAGCTTTAATGCTTTCTCCCTTGAATTAAGGCTGAGTCAACAGCTTTCCTTGGCATGGGTTAGGCACTAAGTGCCCAACCCATGCCAAGGAAAGCTGTGGACCTGGGGCATGTCATCTTGATAGGTTTCATGTACAATTCTAAGTCAAATTGTTTTTCATTACTGCTGAAATTAGTAGAAGACACTGAAGCAGACAACATTTGACCACCAGCCGGTTTTGGCCAGTTTAAGGGGGATAGGGTTAACATGTACATGTCTATGGAAAAGTTTGGAACCAAGTTGCATTTCCACGGAAAGTCTTATAAGTGCACAATACACTTATATATGTAACTGACCAGAGGTAGTCAACCATGCTGTGTGTGGGGAAAAAGAATACTTCTTGTAAGCACAGTAAACATAATGTTAATTTCATGCTTGCAGTAATTTTTTTTTTTTTTGTGTGTGTGTGTAATGAATCTAATGATGGTTTGCTATTGGTTCGGTTTGTTGTGAATTTTACATCTAGATCTTGAAAGTAGTTGGTAGAGAAGCGTTAGGAGTGAGTGTTATTATGTCATCATAATCAAAGATCCATGTGCTTCTGTATCACAAAACGTTTCCTCTTTAAAATTGTCCTTGGTAAAATACTATCAGCAGGATCAGAGGACCTTGAATTTGTGGCAATTTTGCTCTGGAAAGTGCTCAAGAAGACCTTGAATTCCAAAAAAGCTGCTAAATCGTGAGTTGCTATTGAAGTGTGTGTGGCCAGTATTGCAGTGCAAGACCCTCATTAACCGTACAGTGAAGGATGAGGAGTTTTAAAATGCATGGGGAGTTAGCCTATGCTATTAAATCTATCAAAGAGTGACCTTCAATGTAGTTATGATATTTTGTCAATGCACCTGCATTGTAAATTTGGTGTATTCAGATGATGAATTTTTTACTTTTCATGTCAGACACGTTGGTCATGTGGGCTGGGATCCAGACAAAGGTTTCGATGTGAGTGTTTCTTTCAAAGTATGAACTCTGAACATGTATATATGATTATCTAATTTGTAAATTTAGGCGAATGCTTTCAAAACCTGCCAGAATTAAAAGCTTGTTGTTTTGTGAGTGAGTTTACATGTATTTGAAAACTCTTACTTTTGCAGTGTAGTTTGTGGCTGCAGAGCTCAACATCAGTTAAAGTATGCTGAAAATGTTACATGTATCTCTGACAGCAAGAAGAAATCATTGAAACATAGTTATTTTCAAGGGAGAATTTTTTTTTTCAATAATTTTAAAGGTGGTATTCAATTTTTGCCATACATTTTTAAAGCGTTTTCCACTGAGGTGTAAGCATCATTTGATATATACCCTTCATGTACCTTCAAAAAGGCAGTCCTAATGGACAAAATGACTGTAAATTCAGATGTAAGAAATGTAGACCACTGTGGTCACAACCCTAACTCTTTTCCAAAATCCATATTTTTCTAATATTTTGTAAAATTGTTGAAGGAAGAAAATAGAAATCCTTCCCCAGGCTTTGCCACAAATACTTAAAAAGATGAACTGAGAGCTGTGCTTGTTGGGATAACTTCCAGTTATGATCAAGGTATTTCATGGATTTTTTGGCACTGCGAAAGTGTGTAATATGCATTTATTTATTACATTGATTTATGTGGCTATTTCTTTGCAGATGAACAACTTGGATCCAAGCCTGAAGTCGCTGTTTGACCAAGTGGGTATTTCACAAGAACAACTACATGACAAGGAGACCGCCACATTCATTTACGACTTCATTGAGCAACAGGGCGGCCTGGATGCCATTAAGCGAGAGCAAACAATTCGACCCACACCACCAGTGCCACCTAGTGTGCCTTCCAGTGAGTTACCAATGATTTGTACTATTTACATGGACATTGCCTGCTAAAGAACTGCTTTCAAAGCACCCATCACCAACAAGAAAAATTGTTTGGCAGGTGCTTGAAACAGTACAATTGTGCATTGGCCTTGAACACAATGTAACACATTGAAACATAGGTGGTCAAGTCTACAAGATACAAAAACAGCTGTTATGATAAGCAGATTTCAGCCGGCAGTATAATTTGTAAGATTTATCAGTTTAAATGTCACAGAAATATCTTTGCAGCATAAAATATGGCTTAAAAGATTTAAGGAAAACTTGAACTGCGATCCCATGATCCAACATGTATAAATGAAGTGATGAGTTTGGAACAATGTGATGAACATGAATTTGTTAATGTCTGATTGGTATTGCAGATGCTCTATGCCTTTATTGTGGATATCATGTTGAATATTGGAAGCTATAAATTAAAACATGTAATTTTTTTCCCATTTCTTCTGTTTTGACCTGGCTGGACCCATGGTCTGCTGCCTTTTGGGATACGTGTATGTTAATTAATAAACCTCAGTGGTTGGACCAAGGGTCCAAGTCCTTTTTTCGGAAATTTGTATATATTAACAACCTTTTCCCCTTCAATTAAGACTGAGTCAACAGCTTTCCTTATCATGCCAAGGAAAGCTCTTGACCTGGAACACATGAACTTAATAGGTTTCATCTACAATTCTCAGTCAGATTGTTTTTCAGTACTGGTAAAATTAATTGAAAACACTGAAGCACATGATGTTTAACCACCAACTGGTTTTGGCTGGTTAAAGGGGGAAAGGGTTAACTTAAGTCGGTGTAATATGCTTGGTCAAGGCAGAGAGTATCTCTGAAACTTGCTGAACAAGAATAAAGTCCTCATACTCAGTTCATCTACCCCAAACTCGCCATTTCATTTATATGTGTTGAATGGGATCCCAGCACAAGTTTTCTACAAATTGTCATCTGTTCACCAGAGGTTTCTCCAACTCAAAGATTCATAATGTTAAAGTGACAAAATTACAAATTTAAAAAAATTAAAAATAAAAGACCTGGGTATAGTGGATAAGTTGGATGTTTTGATAAAATCTGAATTATCATGACCATGTAGAAGTTTGATATTCCCAAATATGGTCTATTCAGGAAAATTTATCCCTTACGAAAATTCATGATTACACAGTAGACAGATAGCAAAATTGATACATGGTATACTATAGATATATGTCAAAATTATTACTTTTTTCTTATTTTTGTGAAGTGGCTCCTCCTCCACCTCCGGGCAGAGGCAATATGGGGGCACCTCCTCCCCCACCACCTTCCAGGAACATGGGAGGACCACCCCCACCTCCTCCCCCAGCTAGAGCTGCAGCCCCACCTCCCCCTCCACCTTCTCGTGGACCACCTCCACGGATTGGAGCCCCACCCCCTCCCCCACCCTCCAGGGTAGCAGCACCACTCCCACCCTCTGGTCCATCTGTACCTCCTCCCCCACCCCCTGGAATGTGTGCCCCACCCCCTCCACCACCACCACCTGGTCCTCCTCCCCCACCCATGGGTGGAGGTCCTCCCCCTCCCCCACCTGCTCCGGCGCCCATGCCACCGGGAGGCGGTGGAGGTGGTCGTGGGTCCCTCCTGGAGGCAATCAGAGGAGGAACATCATTGAAACACGTGGACCCTGATGAGCAACAGCAACAGCAGTCACCCACAGACTCCAGGGGCATGCTACTGGACCAGATTAGAGGAGGATTCAAATTAAAAGCGGTGCGTATCATTTTGAAAGTAAGGCATATGTGTGCACAGGTATATATCGACACTCAAGATGATCAGCTACATGTACAATTACATATTGGGTGTATCCAGCGCATGGCTTTGAATAGTACAAACTTCAGCCCCAGTTTTAGGGCAAGGCTGTACAGAGTGCTTCAACATGGACAATATAGACAACAATGTAATACACATGTATTATGGCATATAGCATGATGTTTCCATTGAACCATTCCCTTCAAGAATGGGGATATGGCCCAATTGACATTTTTAACTAGGTGATAGTTATGGGTACCAAAGATTACTAAGCTCAATACTGGGCCATCTGTGCTCAAAGCATCAAGAAATAGTAAGATCATAACTAAAGATGACCACGATGTTTGAACCAAGTCACTTGGGACTGTCTGTGTGCCAGGCACAAACACTTTGTCTCACTGGATAAATACAGTGAGATAAGGAAAGCAATGTTATTGTATTGACAGCTTAACAAATAACGGGAACATAAATCAAGACAGATATCATGTCAATCACTGTGTGAAACTTCCAAGAAGCAAACTACTGAGAAACTGCCAACCATGGCACTTTTGTTAAGAAACACCAGGGAAAAGCAATAAAAAATACTTCCCATTGGCAATCCTCTGCATACCCTTAGGGCTTCACAGCAAAAAGATAAGAAATGCCAAGGTACTGATCTTCCTGATGACTACCTCGGCATTCCTCTGGAAAAACACCAAGGCATGCTTACTAGTAGGTATTTTCTGTTTGTCTCTTGACCTAAGTGTTTCCTGTGTTTTTACCAAGAAACATGAGGTATGTCCCGTCTTCCTGCATCATTGCCTCAGCATTTTTACTTGGAAAATTTGAGGGGAGGATTAGGGACTATAGGACCCTTAGGCTAGTATTTTTGCTGAGAGTCTCCAGCACTAAGTAACAAACATTGTCTTTGGCATGCAGGTCTAAAACAGCGGTAGCATATTGCTAAGAAAGGTACAGGTGTTTTTCTCTCCCCTGCACTTACTATTTTGCAGCAAAAAATGTCCAATTTCAGTTCTTATTGTTCTTCTTAGCAAAATTGCCATGGTGAAGATTCATGGCGTAAGTGCTGAGCTAAAGAGGCAGGTCCTAGGGAGAAAGTACATGTATGTTGGCACTTCTTGGCATTTTCATCACTGAGATCAAGAGACAGAATGAAAGTACCTCGGCACTCCTCAGGTAGCTGTTGCCAGAGCCTATTGTTGGATGGGCCAAGAGACTGGGATAGTTACTGGGGAGAGAAGTACGTCCATGTTCCTCTGAGTCAGCAAAAATGCTGACGGTGTGCCAAGACATTTTAATTAGAGTTCCGCGTTTCTCACCCATAGGTATTGAGGTTGTTAGATTCTTGGCATTTTGCTTCACCTAATGACAATTACTAGTTTGGTGTGGAGAAAGATTCAAGCAACCATGGTTGTGACAGTATGTAGCATTGTTATATTTCATCTAAAATGACAATGATTTACCAAATCTCAAATAGAAGTCACGGAACTGTTAAATTGTCTAAATTTTGCAATTTTGCAGGTGGAAGCGTCGGAAAAATCGCCTACATCACCACCAGATGAAGGGGGCATTGCTGGTGCATTAGCCAGAGCTCTGGCGCAGAGAGCAAACAGAGTGCAAGGCTCAGGTATGTCACCAAGGTTAACTGCTTTAGTGACAAATTTTGGACTGAGTCAACAGCTTTTCTGGGCACACATTGGCTGCAGTTCATGCTGAGAAAAGCTGTTAACTTGGGATATTGATTCTAAAACTATAGGCATGCTGGTACTTGAATAAAAGGGCATGCTGGTACTTGAATAAAAGGTCTTTTTATGAGGAACACGAATCTGGGATGATCCTAATGATAATTCAGACTAGTTTCACTTTAGTAGATCGACTAAAGTCGTGATTGGCACTGAAAGAGTTAATTGTAATATTTGTGTAATGATGACTGGGGGACAGTATGCTGGGTTCTGCTGCTTTATGCTTGTTGATACAGTGTACATGTACATATATATGCAGCCTCTTGCTGTTGCCTATTGTTTGATAGTGCCCCCTCTGGTGACAGACCAGGTAATTACAACATGGTTAATAATGTTACTGTGGCCTTTGGTGGCCATGCATTAATATTACTGTAACTGCTGTAATAGTCTGTGAGCAATGATATATGATATATTACAGGCATACCCTCTTGTCAACCACTCTTTGGTGCAGGTTGGGCATGGCACCTATTTTAAAGGTGCACAGAGGCAAGTCATTGAGCCCTCTCAGTCTAACGAGAGAAAGTTGCAAGGTTTTGGTCTGTGGTTCTATAGCACATAGACATCAAACTAGCAAAACAGAGACCAAATATACTTTGCCTAGAAACTTCATAAAAATGTCCCTGAAAGTCCTAATACTAGTATTTCAGCATTAAACCTTTTCCCCCATGAAACAATACTCAAAAAGTAGAAAATGTCAGCATTATTGTTTACTTCTTTTTTCCCCATCAAAAATAACATGGCATCAGTCAAGAGCTTTCTGTGGGATATCCTGGGCAGTGTGGGGGATAACCTGGGCAAAGTAGGTTTGGGCAAACTATGAACTCCATGCGGGTCTGTGTGTGGACCTGAGGATCAGCACCCACAAACAGCTGCCCACAGCTGGTTTTGTACAAGCATCAATGACAGCAGTTGAAATGCAATTGGACAAAGCACTTCAAATATTTTGGTGAAAATATTTGAGACTGTGAATGCATTTTGACAAGTCTATGAACATATTTGTGAGGGAAAATGTTGATTCGATATTGGAATTGTCACATTTGTGTCGCATGTATCTCAAAAAGTATTTGAGGTCTTACTCCAGTTACATGCCATGTTCTTTCCAGTGCTGATGGGGGCAATGACAGTTAGGGTCATCCGTATCCTGTGGACACTTTTCTAGCTTTAAATGGAAAGCAAGCATATGCAAATATTTTCAAGGCCAAGCCAAACTGTACTAATGTATTTGGCTGTTAACTTTTAGGTGGATGTCAGTCTCCACCCATTGCTGGATCCTTTCAGTCCAGCCATATACGTAGGTTGCCTTTGAAGACAGGTTTTACTCCGGCATAAACATAGATCACGATGTGCTGTTCTTCTTCAAAGCAATCAACCCAACCATTTCATATTTTGTGTGTGTGTTTTTTTTCAGATGATGATGATGATGATGACGACGATGATGATGATCTAGATGATGAGGACTGGGATGACTAGATGACAAGGAAGCAGTGATGCAGTATGGACAGAAGGCTACACTTGGTGATGGGACATACGTATTAGTAAAACTGCTATAAAGTAGTATCATTTTTTTTCTTCATTTTTGCCTTTTTGACCAAAAAAAAGAAAAAAAGGTTTCTATGCTTCAAGCCACTTCTTGCTGTTGTGGAATACACCAGCGGCATGTATACATGATTCATTGAGACTCAGGGATGAACCCTGCCTTTTCAGGCCATCTATCTGTGAAAAAGCCAGCATTATTACATCCACTGATCAACATACATTGTGCAGCCAAATGTGGATTTAGGATTCGGTTTATAATATTGAATGTCATCAGTGTCCAGACTCTGGATGGGAGTACATTGGACTAAAGAGACAGCGGGACACAAGCTTCACATGTACTCATGTGCAGAGTTCAACCATAGCTGAGGTACATGGAGATCTGTAATTGAATGCCAGAAGGGCGCTTCTGCCAGCAAAATGAAGGGTCACACATTAATGTTCTAGTTCCAGAAAACCAATGCCGCATAACACAACTTAGCCTATAGTGAGTGAATTGCATCTGTGTTTGCCTGTTTTCTGGGACAGCAATCTAAAACATACACAAAACGACTTGCAAATTTGCTACAATGAAATTATCCAGGTACTATGATAGAATGCCCTACCCAAAACACTGTAACCATGGCAAGTGCACATTGTAGGCTGGGAACCTTGTCAGAAATCTGAGTAGATCTCTTCTGTCGATTTTTTGTATGGCTTATTATATGTGAGGAAAGAACTAGTGCGAGATGAGTCAAAGGATGAGGAAAACACACAAGAAGAAAGGGAACCTTGTAGGGCATGTACATGTGTATGACTGTAGCATTTAAACTGCAAGCTGAGCAGCACTCCATATATTTCCAGTGTTACTGGAACTTTTAAATTTGATAATTTTTTTTCAACTGGAAATTAAGCACACAGATATTGTGTTAGTAAATAAACTATTCCAGCATTATTGAAATATTGTTTATTTTTGTTCACAAGCACAGTTGAAATATATTTTTTATTATAAAATGATAACCTTGCTTGATGATTAACTTCTTGATATTGTCATGCTCGATTTTCCAATGCATCAAAATGTGATTTTGTGGAAATAGTTTCGTTTATATGTTGAATTTTGTTCTCTATCATACTGCTGCAGTTTTCAAAAGTAAAAGATTTAATGGGTGAATTAGGTTCTATTGTTTGTGTATTCTTCTGTTGATGATTACCTTCTTGATATTGTCATACGCTATTCTCCAATGCATCAAAATGTGATTTTTTTTAAACAGTTTGGTTTATACAGCGATTTTTTTGTTCTCTATCACACTACTGCAATGTTCAAAAGTAACTGATATAATGGGTAAATTAGGTTCTTTTGTTTGCATCTTTATCTGTCAACATTCCATGTGTCAGTAATTTGTGTTTCTTATCTACATTCAAGGGTTACAATTGCACTTTATATCTATGTTTCACTGTTACAATGTTTTCGTCCGTTTGTTATGTAAAAGTTTCCAAGTATTGGTGGCTGGCTGCATCATACATTGCTATTTTTTCATCTCAGAATACTTATGCAATGTTTGTATAAATATCAAAGTCATTAGATGCACATGTGTTGTCCAAAAATGTCAGTTAAATGATTTTCTTTTCTATTTAAAATGAAAATGTTATGGCCTTCGAGAGGAGATAGGAGGTGATGTTTATTGTTATATCAGGTCGAAGGATCTCACGATCAAGTCGTATGACTGTGATGGGAATAAAGGAACGTTCATTATTAAACAAACTTGTTCAGTTTTCTTGTATCTGGATTCACTCTATGTTGAAGTCAGCTTGATGCGCTATTGTTGCCTCTGAAAAAAATATTGTGCCAAAAATGTTGTGAAACATGCATGTCAGTGTTTGTCAGGATGAGCTTGAGGACTGCCTAGAGTATTGAGTTGTATGGCTGTGTTTTGAGTGGCTGAAAGGCTTTGTGTTACCCAGAGGAAAATGATGTAAAATCTTTTTTTCAATGAAAGAAAAATGACAGTTGCACATATATTGCATCTCGCATTAGCTTAGGCAATAAAAGACAGTGTCTTCATTTGGTGTGATGAATTAAAGCTCCACCGAATTTTGAAGTTTGCAATGAGACTCCAGAATCTTGTCAGTGAAACCATTTGACTATGTCTATGCTTTAACCCTTTCCCCCTCGAATTAAGACTGAGTCAACAGCTTTCCTTGACATGGGTTGGGCACTGATTGCCCAACCCATGGCAAGGAAAGCTGTTGACCTGGGGCATGTGATCTTGATAAGTCTCATGTACATTTCTCAGTCAAATTGTTATTCATAACTGTTGAAATTAGTTGAAAACACTGAAGCAGACGACATTTGACCACCAGCCGGTTTTGGCTGGTTTGAAGGGGAAAGGGTTAAAGAATTCCCTTAAATGGCACTCAACCACTAAGGACATTTACGTTATTTTTGGGAACAAAACAGAAATTTTCATTTGAAGGGATTTCATGTATGATACAAACAAATCCAGTTGACTGTTTAACAAGAAGTGGTGTCACATGAAAATTTAATTGGCATTTAACTCTTTCAGTGCCAACTGCGACTAAAATCCAACCACATAAAACAAACTGCTCTGAATTATAGTGCGGGTACCTGATTCAGATTTCTTGTAAAAACGCCTTTCATTCAAGTACCAGTCTGTAGTTCCAGAGACTTTAATGGTCCGGGTAAACCACTTTTCTTGGCGCTCTTTGGGTGAACCCATGAAAACTGTTGACCCCATCCAAAAAGTTGGCGCTAAAAGAGTTAAAGATCTTCCATTGGAACAGTTAACACGTTTTGGGCAACAGTATGATGAATATGGAGAAATGATGCAGATGTGCATTGGAATTATTGAACATATTGTTTTAGTGCCCGTTTCTTCTTCTTCTTCTTCTTCTTCTTCTTCTTCTTCTTCTCCTCCTCCTCCTCCTCCTCCTCCTCCTCCTCCTCCTCCTTCTTCTCCTCCTCCTTCTTCTCCTCCTCCTTCTCCTCCTTCTCCTCCTCCTCCTCCTCCTCCTCCTCCTCCTCCTCCTCCTCCTCCTCCTCCTCCTCCTCCTCCTCCTTCTTCTTCTTCTTCTGGACAGAATTTGATGAAACTTGGTAGGATTATGTATCTAGGCAAGACCTAGGTTTGGATTGTATTTGGGTGACCTTGACCTAATTTTCAAGGTCACAGGGTCACTTATGTGAAATTGGTTTCCGTGCGATAAGTCTTGAAGAAGCTTGATGAAACTTAGTAGGATTATGTATCTAGGCAAGACCTAGGTTGGGATTGTATTTGGATGACCTTGAGCAAATTCTCAAGGTCACAGAGTCACTTATGTGAAATTGGTTTCTGTGCGATAAGTCTTGAAGAACTGGATGGAATTTGATGAAACTTGGTAGGATAATGTATCTAGGCAAGACCTAGATTGGGATTGTATTTGGATGACCTTGAGCGAATTCTCAAGGTCACAGGGTCACATGTTAAATTAATTTCCGTGCAATAAGTCTTGAAGAACTTGATGGAATTTGATGAAACTTGGTAGGATTATGCATCTGGGCAAGACCAAGGTTGGGATTGTATTTGGATGACCTTGAGCGAATTCTCAAGATCACAGGGTCACATGTTAAATTAATTTCCGTGCGATAAGTCTTGGAAGAACTTGATGGAATTTGATGAAACTTGGTAGGATTATGCATCTGGGCAAGACCAAGGTTGGGATTGTATTTGGATGACCTTGAGTGAATTCTCAAGGTCACAGGGTCACTTATGTGAAATTGGTTTCTGTTCGATAAGTCATGAAGAACATGATGGAATTTGATGAAACTTGGTAGGATTATGTATCAAGGTAAGACCAATGTTTGGATTGTATTTGGATGACCTCGACCTAATTTTCAAGGTCAAAGGGTCATTTTTGTGAAATTGGTTTCTCTGCAATAAGTCTTGAAGAACTTGATGAAAATTGCTATAGTAATGTATCTAGGTGAGAGCTAAAATAGGATTGTAATTTTCAAGCAAACTTGGTCATTTGTAATTTGTTATCACCTGTAGCTTATTCAGAGACGCAAGTGTTCCACCAGGAGATACTTGATTTTCTGTTGGAAAATCAGTCTGTTCTAGTTTTATTCTATTTTTCTATATTTTTTTGTGTGTTTTTGCTATTTTGGACTTCTCTGGAAGCATCACTCCGATTAAGCTGAAACTTGGTGGATATGTTCTTTGTGGAAGGGTCAAACAAAGTTCACTAGGTTGCACTGCTGTGGATTCCTGATTGTTATTTATTTATTCAATATTTATTTATTTATTTATTTATTTATTTGTTTTTAATTATGTCTCCCGGTGGAAGCCGGTGGACATATTGTTTTAGTGCCGGTTTCTTCCGCTTCTTCTGCTTCTTGTTGTTGTTGTTCAGGTTCTTTAACACTTGGTTTCTCTGCAATAAGTCTTGAAGAACTTGATGAAAATTGCTAGAGTACTGTATCTAGGTGAGAGCTACAATAGGATTGTAATTTCAAGCAAACTTGGTCATTTGTAAGTTGTTATCACCTGTAGCTTATTCAGAGACGTAAGTGTTCCACCGGGAGACATTTGATTTTCTGTTGGAAAATCAGTCTGTTCTAGTTTATTTATTTTATTTATTTTTTTTTTCAGTTCAGGTACTTATCGATAAATGCACCTTTCATATTGATTACTATGCAAGTCAGTGGCATTCTAATGCTAATTCACATGCTTGACTTCTCCTAAAACGTCAGCTAGATTCACTTGAAACTTGTCAGTAACTTACCTTGGGTAGGTCTCCACCAATATGTTCAAATGGTCATGCTCCATTGATTTTTGGATATTTAATGAATTTTTTTATTCTTTTGGGGGCTAATCTTAAACAATATTCAAGACTGATTTTTAATAATTTTTTTCAATTTGGGTGCTTGCTGGTTGATGCATGCATTCTATTAATGTAAGTGAATGGGGATTGCAATTGAAAATCACATTTTTGACTACATCTCCAAAACCATCAAGCAGATTCAGTTGAAGCTTAGTGGGATTGTACCTTGTTTGGATATGTACCAGGTTTGTTCAAGTGGTCACAGTCCAGTGAATTTTGCATTTTTAATGAAATTTGTTGATGTTTTTTGCAAAATTTTTAAAATCATAAAAACTGCCCAGCCAATTGCTTCAAATGGCACCGGGACACTTCTGGTGACCTCCAGATGTAAATTTGTTCAACAGGTAGTGCTGCAATTTTACTTTATTTTTTTATGATCGGCAAGGGCATATATACATGTTAGCAACAATGATCACAGTCTGAAACAGAGGCGACCTTGATACCCTAGTTCACAGGACCTCCTAAGTCTGTGCATGTAGGGTCAGCTGAGCACAGGACTGTGACAGTCCTCAAGATTGTTTTGTTTTGTTTTGTTTGTGTGTGTGTGTGTGTGTGTGTGTGTGTGTGGTTTTTAGCTCAGCTGAATTGTCAGTTTGCTGAGCTTATCATATGGTCCTCCCATCCGTTGTCCATCAACAATTCACATTTTCGACTTCTTCTCCAAAACTGTCAGTCAGATCCACTTCAAACTTGGTGGGGATGTGCCTTGGGTGGGTGTCTACCAAGTTTTTCAAATAGTCACGATCCAGTGATTTTGGGATTTTTTATGTATTTTTTTGTTCTTTTTTGGGGAAATCTTAAAAAGTCTTCTCCGAAACCGCTCATCCAATTGCTTTGATATCACACAGGAACACTCCCTGGGACTCCTTGTTCTTAATTTGTTTACCAGGTGGCGCTGCAATTTTTTTTCTATTTTGATATGAATTTTTGTGTGTTATAGCTATTTTTGACTTCTCCAGAGCCGCCACTCAGATTAAGTTGAAACATGGTGGATATGTTCCTTGTAGAAGGGTCAAATATTTTTTAACGATTTTTTCAATTCGGGTACTTATTGGTAAATGCAGCTTGCCTTTTGATTACTATGGAAGTCAATGAGCATTCTAATGCTAATTCACATTTTCAACTTCTTCTCCAAAACCATCATCCAGATTGACTTCAATCCTGGTGGCAATGTACCTTGGGTGGGTTTCTACTAGGTTTGTACAAATGGTCATGCTCCAGTGATTTTTGGATTTTTAATAATTTTTTCAGACAAATCTTACAAAATCTTCTCCGAAACCGCTCACCCCATTGCTTTGATATCACACATGCGATTTTTTTTTCTATTTTTTTGTGGGTTTTTTTTGGTGTTATAGCTATTGTCTACTTCTATGCCAGAACCGTCACTCAGATTAAGCTAAAATGTGGTGGATATGTTCCTTGTGAAAGGGTCAAACAATGTCGTTCACTATGTGGGAATGCTGCAGATTCCTGATGTTTAACGTTTTTTTCAATTCGGCTACTTTTCTGTAAATGCACCTTTCCTATTGATTACTGTGCAAGTCAACAAGCATTCTAATGCTAATTTACATTTTCGACTTCTTCTCCAGAACCATCATCCAGATTTACTTCAAACTTAGTGGCAATGTACCTTGGGTGGGTGTCTTCTGGTACTTGTCAGTCAATGCGGCTTTCCTATTGATTACTATGGAAGTCAATGGGCATTCTAATGCTAATTCACATTTTTGACTTCTTCTCCAAAACCGTCATCCAGATTAACTTCAAACTTGGTGGCAATGTACCTTGGGTGGATTTCTACCAAGTGTGTTCAAATGGTCACGCTCTATTGATTTTTGGATTTTTTATTATTCTTTTTCTTCTTTTTGGGGGCAAACCTTCAAAATTCTTCTCCTCTGAAACCGCTCACCCAATTGCTTTGATATCGTACATTGACACTCCCGGGGATACCTAGTTCCCGATTTGTTCACCAGGTGGCGCTGCAATATTTTTTATGAATTTTTTGTATGGTTTTGCTATTTTTCACTTGTTCTCAGAACCTTCCCTGAGATTAAGCTGAAATGTGATGGATATATTGTTGTGGAAGGGTCAAACAGTTGTTTACTAGGTGGCACTGCTTTGGATTCCTGATTTTTAAGGATTTTCATTTCGGGTACTTATCGTTCAATGCAGCTTTCCTATTGATTACTATGTAAGTCAATGGACATTCTAATGCTAATTCACAGGACAACTGACACGAAATTTACTGTTTACTTGATAACTTGAGATCTGTTTTGAGTTAGCTACACATGTTAATTATTCTGTATGAGGGTCATGCTGAGACAGTACATGAATGACCTTGACCTCGTTTGTGGGGTCACAGTGCAACATACATGAATTTTACTCTTCATTATAACTTGAGAACTATTTGAACTTTGATGTTGCACATGTAAGTGTTCTTCTATAAAGGTCAGACTTACTCAGAACATGGTGTCCTTGATCCTTTCCCAAGTTCATAGAACTGCAAGTCTGATGAATGTCAAGATCAGCTGAGGCACGGGCTGTTCACACAGCCCTCTTGTTTAATGATTTTTTTGTATGGTTTTTCTTTTTTTACCCGTAGGCCTTATGAGGCCGATGGGTAATGTTGTACCACGGAGCTGTCTGTCTGTCCGTCCGTCTGTCCTTCATCCCCATGGTTTTACCACCATAACTTCAGAAATTTTTGAGACAGGACTTTTAAATTGCACATGATATTACAACTCTATACGGCCTACTTTGTATGCAAGCATAATTGACCTTGACTTAATTCTCAAGGTCACACAGTGGTCATATGTGCTGAGTAACGTTATCGCTGTTACTATTGAAAACCTGCATCTAGCAATCTAAATCTTACACACAAAAAGCTTCATAAAGTGATCAAGAAGTGAATTGAAAATCGAGGTCATAACTTTTTATTTGACCTACTTTTTGAGGTCAAAGGTCAAGTGCACAATGGTGGTATTGGTATAAGTAAGGAAGTTTTTAAGTCAGTCACATGAAATTTTAATACACACATGTATCACAAACAAAAAATGTTTCATGAATCAAAAGTAGGTCACTAGGTCAAATATCTGGGTCACAGTGACCTCTTCATTGAAATTTTGTTTACCACTATAACATCAGAAATTTTTAGACAGGACTTTTAAATTGCACATGATAGTACACTCCTATATGGCCTACTTTGTGTGCAAGCATAGTTGACCTTGACCTAATTCTCAAGGTCACACAATGGTCGCATGTGCTGAGTGACGTTACCACTCTAACTGTTCAAAGCCTGCATCTCGCAATCTAAATCTTACACACAAGAAGCTTCATAGAGTGATCTAGAAGCCTATTGAAAATCAAGGTCATAGCTGTATATTTGACCTATTTTTGAGGTCAAAGGTCAAGTGCACATAGGTGGTATTGGTATAAGTAAGGAAGTTTTTAAGTCAGTCACATGAAATTTTAATACGCACATGTATCACAAACAAAGAATGTTTCATGAATCAAAAGTAGGTCACTAGGTCAAATATCTGGGTCACAGTGACCTCTTCATTGAAATTTTGTTTACCACTATAACATCAGAAATTTTTTAGACAGGACTTTTAAATTGCACATGATAGTACACTCCTATATGGCCTACTTTGTGTGCAAGCATAGTTGACCTTGACCTAATTCTCAAGGTCACACAATGGTCGCATGTGCTGAGTGACGTTACCACTCTAACTGTTCAAAGCCTGCATCTCGCAATCTAAATCTTACACACAAGAAGCTTCATAGAGTGATCTAGGAGCCTATTGAAAATCAAGGTCATAGCTGTATATTTGACCTATTTTTGAGGTCAAAGGTCAAGTGCACATAGGTGGTATTGGTATAAGTAAGGAAGTATTTAAGTCAGTTACATGAAATTTTATACACACATGTATCATAACCAAATACGTGTCATGAATCAAAAGTAGGTCACTAGGTTAAGTATATGGGTCACAGTGACCTATTCATTGAAATTTTGTTTACCACTATAACTTCAGAAGGTTTTGAGACAGGACTTTCCCATTGCATATGATAGTACACCACTATAAAGCTTGCTTTGTGTGCAAGCATAATTGACCTTGACCTTATTCTCAAGGTCACACACAGGTCACAATGAAGCTGAGTGACATTGTACATCTAGAAATCTAAATTTTAAAACAAAAGAAGCAACATAAAGTGATCTAGAAGGCTATTGAAAGTCAAGGATATACCTCTATATTTGACCTAATGTTTTTGAGGTCAAAGGTCAAGTGTACGATAGTTGTATTTGTTGAATTCATGACAAGATCTCCATTTGTGAAATTATTTGATGAGTGGCAAAATGGCCATGATCTCTTACACTACAGGCTACCTGCAGCTTTCTGAGCATACACTATACCTGATACTATGGGACACTATCCCTATTCACTTACAGCAAAAGAGATTGAAGGCGGCCGAAGGGTAATGCATTATTTTAACGGTATTTTTTCACTTGTTCTCAGAACCGTCACTCAGATTAAGCTGAAATGTGATGGATATGTTCTTGTGGAAGGGTCAAACAAAGTTGTTTACTAGGTGGCACTGCTTTGGATTCCTGATTTTTAAGGATTTTCAATTTGGGCACTTATCAGTCAATGCAGCTTTCCTATTGATTACTATGTAAGTCAATGGACATTCTAATGCTAATTCACAGGACAACTGACACGAAATTTACTGTTTACTTGATAACTTGAGATGTGTTTCGAGTTAGTACCGTGATGCTGCATATGTTAATGTTTCTGTATGAAGGTTATGCTTAGACAGTACATGAATGACCTTGACCTGGTTTCTGGGGTCACAGTGCAACATACTTGAATTTTACTCTTCATTATAACTTTAGAATTACTTGAACCTTGATGTTGCACATGTTAGTGTTCTTCTACAAGGGTCAGACTTACTCAGAACATGGGTGACGTTGATTTTTTCCCAAGTTCACAGAGCTGCAAGTGTGATGAATGTCTAGGTCAGTTCAGCATGGGCTGTTCACACAGCCCTCTCGGGGGTTTTTTGTTTTTGTTTTGTTTTTTTTTGTTTTTTTTTGTTGTTTTTTTTTTTGTTTTTGTTTTTTGTTTTTTTTTAATCAGACACTGGATACTAAGAATGATGGGGGGGGGGGAGCTGTAAGCTTTTTTGAGAAAATTAAATTTTGAATTTAGAGCATAGGAAAAAAATAGAAATAAGCGCTTCCATCACTCAATTTTAGCATGTTTGTCAATGTGGCTGTACATATAGCATACATGTATATGTTGACTATCTTAAAGTGGCAATCACTTGGACTCTTTAAAATGACCATTTGCATCCAGTCTATGCACTAAGAATATGTGAAGTGACCATTGGCCATAGAGCACTCATAATGAGGAAAAGAAGCCTTTGATACAGCATAGTGCCTGAAAATGAATCTCACCCAGCCAACATCATAGGATAGAAGCTTCCATCACTCAAACTGAGCAAGTTGCCTTTGGTCACAGTTAAAGTAATTCAAACAAATGCTGGCCATTTTGAAAAGGGCAGCCATTCTGATAATCCAGTAACTTGTGAGGAATAGCTATGCTGAGTTCGTTGTTTGTATCAGTATTTGAAAGATTCATAAAAAAGTGTCACGTGCTCCAGTAGTACCGTTGTGGATAGAGACATTTTTTTCAGTATCATTTCTCCATCAATCAGCAGTAGCATCCTCTTGTGATACTTTACTAAGATCATGTGGCCTACTTGATATTTGTGTCAAATCAAAGTCCCACTTCCTCTTCATCAGATTATTTACCAACTATTACTGCGATTGTTGATTGTGGTTTCCATGATAAGGAAACTAAAATAAATCTATCTATCTATCTATCTATCTATCTATCTATCTATCTATCTATCTATCTATCTATCTATCTATCTATCTATCTATCTATCTATCTATCTATCTATCTATCTATCTATCTATCTATCTATCTATCTATCTATCTATCTATCTATCTATCTATCTATCTATCTATCTATCTATCTATCTATCTATCTATCTATCTATCTATCTCTACCTATCTATCTTTATCTTTATATATATATATATATATATATATATATATATATAAAATATATATATATATAATATATATATATATATATATATATATATATATATATATATATATATATTCTGGAGGATCTGCAAAACTGATTTTATATCAATGAAATTTACAGATATTTTTGTTTAATCACTTCATTTCGCTTCAGTTGTGGAAATTTAAAAAGGCAACAAGCATATTGTTTTGGACGTCGAGCTGGTTAAGTGACATTAATTATATCTTGGTGGAATTGAGGAGACATATTGCTTTACAATGTGTTTCCTATGCAATTTTGTTGTTTTTGTTGTCGATCGACCATTTTGGTTTCTGTGTGATTATTCTTGAAGAACTTGGTAGAATATCTAGGTAAAATCTACATTGGGATTGTATTTGGTGACCTTGACCGAATTCTCAACGTCACAGGATCACTGATATGTTCAGTTGGTTTCTGTGCAATAACTGCTTAAGAACCTAACGAAACTTAGTGAAACGTAGTAGGATAATGTATGTGGGTGAGATCGTGGTTGGAATTGTATTGGAGTAATCTTGGCCTGATGTTCAAGGTCACAGGATCACTTATGGGAAATTAGTTTCTGTTCCAAAGTTTGTAAAGAAGGAACAGTTTTAAATTAGAAAAGAAGGTTTGACTGACGTCAAATCTGTCGGCGTGTCTTCAAAACTTGTATGAATAAAGCGTCACAGCTGCTGTTGACTCCTCATTGAGGAGTGCTCATTGGATGTGCCTGTAGTAAATAAAAACTCTGATGGAGTGGTATTCTTTTTATAATAGTTTTAAAGATATTGAAACATTAAAGTTTTGTAAATTTTACCTAAAAGACATAAAACAAAATACAAGGACTTTGTCCATAGTTCATTCATCGTGCGTACAGCACAACCTAAGAGTTGCATTTGGAATTGCAACTCAATCTATGTTTTGCACATATTCTACAGTCAAATTTTTCATTTTTCTTCGATCAATATAAATTAAAATTTAACGTTCGTGGTTTATTTGTGTGCACCTACAGCAAAAACCTATCCATTGGTCATGGAATGGCAAAATTTTGTAGATATTCAGCTTTAAAGTTTTCTTGTTAGCATAATTTGAAATTTGTTTGTGATTTATTGCATGTGCCTGCAACACAAACCTATTAATTGAAGTTGAAATGGCACCTGTATCTATCATAGTTTGAACATTTTAAATCTTAAAATGTTTGAATTGTCCTTAATTTATGTATGATGTATAACATATTTCTTTAAAAATCATCATGCTCATAACCACAATTCTTGTTACAAGGGTGGCTCTTGCGATAGCAACCTGCATAATGTTATATAGCAAGAGTCTCCCTTGACCAACTTAGACAGTTTCTTGTTGTATCAAAATTTATGTATTTTACCATTTGTTGGTCATAAATAAGACTTCTGAGTTCTGAATTTGCATACATTTAAATTCCACAACTTTAAGCAATGGATTGAAATTAGAATAGCAGCTCCACAATAAATTTGAAGATATTCAATTTTAAGCCTTTGAAAAGTTCATGATTAGCATGGATGTATATCCTGCAACTGTGGTAATGTGTGCAATGCAGATATGCAGCCCCCACAAAATGTACCGATGAAACCAGCATTTTGGCCTCTGTGTTGAATACTTCGGAAGCCAGAAGGGACCGAAATTTTCAAGGGACTATCATCTGCATAATTGTCAGCCTGTTGCCTACTTTGAACGATATGCTGATCTTCGCCACAAGTGCTATACCCGTGCCAAATTTGAAGTTTCTGGCTTGTTTGGTGCCTTGAATCTCAGCCCCCACAAAATTCAATTGGAAAGAATGATTGAAAAAGGATGTAGGTCTGCCACTTGGTGGTGAAAAAAAGAGGTGATAAATTGCACGTGCTCGCGGATTTACATTTATATTGCTGCTAATTACCAAAGATTTGTTTTAAAATACATCGTTCAGTGTGTGTGAGAGTTCTGATCATTTTGATTGCAACTGTCAGGCAAAGAGGTAGACATTACATATTAAAATCAACAAAATGTTATAATCTGTACTTGTTTTATTTTTTTTTTCGGGAACAAACATTTACCTGTAAACTGAAGTTAGCATTTGATACAGCGAGTAACAATGCAGTCTGCTGTCCATAGTGCATGCTGGTACCTGGTGGTGGGAAAAACAGTTACCAGGATCATTTTGCACAAAGTTGCACCTCAATCAGTAATATGTTAATTCTGAAGGTGTTCAGCTTCAAAAGTTCTACAGCTTTGCACCTCAATCAATAATACTGCAAATTTGAAAGGTGTTTAACATTAAAAGTGTTACAAGTTTTGTTTGTGGTTCAATGGATGCCCCTTCAGCACAACCCTTTGCATTGAAGTTGGAATGGAAGCTCTATATATAATGCCCTTTGAAGATCTTTTGAATCTACATAAAACTTTTTCTTGTTTCCTAATTAGCATAGATTTATATTCTACAGCTTACATTTGTGGTTTGCTGGATATGCCTCCACGCAAACTTAAACAATAACTTCAACCGCACCTCTGTAATAATTTCGAAGATAATGAACGTTTAATTTTTTCTAATTTTCTTGATTAGCGTACAGGAAAGTTCTACTGTAACTTTTGTTTGTAGTTTATTGGCTGCACCTAAAGTGCAAACCTATGAACTGAGGTCGGAAAGGTACCTCTGTCTGCAAAGTTCTGGAGGTACTCGGGTTTTTTTTTGCTTTTTTTGTTTTAATTTTCAGAGTCCCTAATTTAGCATAAATTTAAATTTCATCCTTTTTCAATGTGCAGCCCTACCAACTGTACGCATAGCACTAAGAGCCACGTCTTTGTGAATTACTATAAGCAATAAAGATTTTAAATGTCCATTATTTGCACAATTTTCAACATCTTGACCATACTTTGTGATATAGAAAACGTCATTGTAGTTGCTCTAACCATGGAAAATTTGATGTTCCTGGCACCTGCAATGTCTGAGGTAAAGCCGATGCAGTAGTAAAATGGAAATGTGGGCAAGCAAGCAAAAAAAAAACAAAACAAAAACAAAAAAAAAAACAAAAAAAAACAAAAAAAACAAAAAAAACAAAAAAACAACAAAAAAAATGGGAGAATAACATGTCTGTATCCAGACAGAGACACAATATTTATCATAAAAATAGCGCTGGGTTATGATTAGAGAAGAGACATTTGATTTGTCCTGCACTGTCAGCAACTTCAGGTGATGGATGTGCAGTCAGTATGTCATTGTCAGAGCAGCCTTGTACTTCAGCGCAGCGGTTCTCACCAAGATGAATCCAGAAATACTGTCAACTCTCACGCAGGAATATTGCTCGACCTGATCAGCTCTAGACTAAGTAAGCATCAACTATTTTTGCTTGTCTGAGTCTAGATTCAAAGAATCCAATGACAGAGTTTGTGGTTTGCATGAAACTTCTCTATTAACACACACACACACACACACACACACACACACACACACACACACACACACACACACACACACATATATATATATATATTCAAAATAATAGAACAGTATTAATATCCAGGCTTGTGACCCATTAGGGACACACATCCTGCATAGAGAACTTGTTTACAGGAAGTATAGATGTTGCAAGTGTTCTTATGAACATCCTTGCTGTCATTGATCATCCTGCTATCTCAAAGGGTGGAAACTAGTCCGGCCAGCATGGGAGAAGTCTACGTCTAACTGGGCTACAGGAGCCTTAAAGTTGCAAAAAGGCCCACCTCCCACTTGGACCCTGCTGGGCCAAGAGTTGGGAGGATTCCTGAGCCTGAGTTCAGTTCCAATGAGGAGCCCAGATGTGTTGTCAGATCAATAGTAGGCACTGGTGCAGCTGGTCTTTTATACCAGGCCCAACCTGACCTCTTGAGGGAGTACTTACCCAGGACCAGCCATGATGTTAGTCTGTATTTGGCCACAATTAGTGGTCTGACTTGGTCCACTGTAGCAAACTTGGCCTTGCTTGGGCACAACTTACCCGGAGGTTTTCAGGTCCTGGTAGAGTCTTTGCCAACACCAGCCTTCCTAGTTGCCCTGCTTGGTCACCTGGTCCAGTGACACCCATTCATAACCATTCCAGTGGCCCTGTTCTGGTTTTGTCAGCCTCAGTGTCACCATTACCAGTAGCTCAGTTCCAGCATCAGCACCTGCCACCATCCCCCCATGTGCCCAGCAAATTAAGGCCATCACATCATAGACTGGTCCAGATCTGGATTTATGGCGGGTGTTTTTCTCTCCTGCACTAGCTTGGCCAATGTACGTTTGCCCAGTTCAAACCACCGGGTTTGTTGATTTTTTGCAGTCTGTGAGCGTGATGTTTTATCTACAGCTGACAGCTAAGTTATTGGCACACATTGAGGCAGCCATGTTCTGCACTGTTAATTAATCCTATGTCTCATCCATGAAGAGTGTAAGGCAGCAGCCTTTCTTTCCATGCTTCTGGGGTGTGTGAGAATTCAACATTTCCACCCCTTAACAGAGTGGTCCTAAAGACTTGGGCTTCACCTGAAGGCTGGAAGCCTATGACGAACAAGAGGATGCATAGGGTTCTCCGTGTTCCTCTTGAAGGTCTCCTTTTCCCTTTAATTTGATAGCTCGCCACCCAAGGCTATACTGTCCTGTGGGACCAGTCCTGAAAGCATGCTACTTGTAGGAGAGGCACCCCCACCAAGATGATAAATTTGTTTAAAGCTGGAGGCCATCCATCTCACTCTGGTGTCATCAAGTCTTCCTGGCAGGGGAAACTGGCTTGTTCTGTCAGACACTTATGCAGCCAGGGGCAAGTTACTTGTTCTATCAGACAGTTGTGCTGCCAGAGCTCACCTTAAGGGAGAGAGAGAGAGAGAGACAGAGAGAGAGAGAGAGAGAGAAGAAAAGAAAACGAGACAGCTACTAGGTCAAAGAGTCTTTTACAAAGACTATCCTGTTGTAGTGTCTAGAGAGCTGTGTAATTATCCAAAGCTATCACATTTCACGCTGTCCCAATGTCATAGCCAACCCACTCAGATATCTCACATCATCGACACAGAATGGTCTTGATAATCGAAGATATCTCAGGTGATTTTGAGCATCTGGGGTGACCACTGATGGACCTACTCATCATGAAAGACGTATCTTAAAATGCCAACTATTGCCTGTTCTTGCCTGGATGAATTGGCATGGGCAGCAATTAAACAGACACTCACAGGCAAGAATGTGGTGGGCTACACTTACTCTGTGCCCCCTCGTATCCCAAGTCTGATCCTGAAGATTTGGTGGGAGACAGTAGAGCTCATTCAAGTAGCTTTGTGATGGCCAATGGATTCAATTTGTAGGTTTGAGCATAGATTATCCCTGGGCCCATAGATTATCCCTGGGCCCTGCAAGCCATCATTACTGTCCTGCAACAGGTGGGCTTTCTCCTGGCTTTCCAATGATTTTTCAGTATTACATCTGGAGATTTGCATAGAATGTCAATCTCAAAGAATCTCAGAGGAGTTATTGCACAGAGATGTTGTTGTGATATTGTGTGACTGCTCTTTGCAA
Source organism: Hermodice carunculata (assembly GCA_964020975.1). NCBI lineage: Eukaryota > Metazoa > Annelida > Polychaeta > Eunicida > Amphinomidae > Hermodice > Hermodice carunculata. The sequence goes on from OZ026616.1 coordinate 67,858,726, forward strand.
CTTTGTGATGCACAAATTAATGGTGCACAGATAACACCTTCAATCTCAGGACTGCTGCAAGTCAAACCATTGTAGATTTTCTTATGGTTTGAACATTTAATCCTATTGTGTTGTGCGGGAGGGGGGGGGGGCAGTTGAAGGCCAACTCTCTTTTTGGAGGTAAGGACATGGTGAAGCTGGGTTTGAAATTTCTCACCAAACACATCAAAATAGTCTCTTTGCTCTCCATGGTCTCAGGAGCCAGGAAATATGAGATACACGCACTGTCTTTCTCCATGGCCCCCTGGAATGAAGAAAGTACTAAGGTTAGCCTGAGGTTGAATCCATGGATAAACTAACACAGCCAGAGACCATAACAGCACTTCATGGCTTTCAAATCAACTTTGTGCCCACAACTCTACCCAAGTGGGAGCCAGATAGATTTCTGTTTCCCACCAGGTCACTGAAGCTTTTATCTGAAGAAGTCCTCCAGTCACATGGGTTGGTCACAGACCTGTTTTCTCTTATCTCGGAAGTTCCTTTGATTTCAGTGAACCCTAAAAACCAAATCAAGCTGGATCAAGAAATACGCATGATACGTACATAACAAGTAGCTAGCAAACTTCCACAGCTCATGAGCCTCATACTCATTTCATGTCTCAGGGTGCATTGAGAAATGTTTATCCACCAGACATCATATAGTCCTGCATATGGAAATAACATAACAGCTCCTCTCTCTCTCCTCTCTCTCCTCTCTCTCTCTCTCTCTCTCTCTCTCTCTCTCATCTCTCTCTCTCTCTCTCTCTCTCTCTCTCTCTCTCTCTCTCACACTCTCTCTCTCTCTCTCTCTCTCTCTCTCTCTCTCTCTCTCTGTGGGACCAATGGTGTCTCCCTTACTTGTTTTTAAGCAATTGCAGTCAGCAAGGTCTCCAGATGTCACCACTTCCTGTTCAGCGTAATGGGAAGTCATACCTTGGAGTACATACAGTCACCTTGGCTATGAGCACCAGCTAGGTTGGGGTACTGTCACCAGGTAGTGTCATTTAGAGATTCTATTAAGTTACTATGGGAGAATACTATCTGCACCATTTTGTTGATATTTCCCAGTGTGATGTATTGTGCCATATACATAATAAAAATTATAATAATTTCTTTATTTATTAGAAATACTTAAATATAAAAGCCCAACCAACCTCTCTGGCTGAAGTCATCTTTCCCATAGGCACACTCCTGCGTTGAAAAAAGTGTATGAAATAGGACATTGTGTTTCTGGGTTGCTTTGACCGCCAGCCACTAGAAGATGCAACCCTGGCATGTGAACTGGACACAGCAGCCTTGCTTCTCTTTTGGAGAACTGGATCCATGAAGGGATTATGGTGTGATGCTCAATACATAAGCATTAGGAGCAAATATAGACATTGCCGGTATTCCCGTCTCACAGCCACGTCTCTTGACCAAGAAAAATGCTCCTACACATAAGGAGAGTCACTGTATTTACCACTTTACTGTTCGCAAGTTCTGCCATTATGACATCCCAAACACTGTAATTTGGGAAATCCCATATCACCCTGTCTAATATTGATTGTCGAAGAGAGGAGTATCCATCTGTCATCAAAATGCAAAAAGTCAATACCGGGAATGGTAATCCGCGCATTCTCTTGAGTGCATGTCCATAGAGTATACCACTTTTCAACAGACAATCACCATGATATCTCGAATCCAATTAATAATTGAGCATTGGTTGCAACTTTGAGCCTTTGTCAGGGGCTTCATATAGAACCCCAGGCTGGGTCATGGCTCATTCTTAGTTATATTTAATCGTCCCCCCCAAAAAAACCACAACAACTGCTAACATCTGAACACATTTTAATATTTATTTACACTTTCAATTGGAATCATAGGAAAAACTGCATTTTTGTCCTTAAAAGGACGTGAACAGGTTGCAAAGAATCTCAGAAAGACACCTTTAAATCTTTCATTAAAATATCCATACAAGATGGGGTTAATGGTGGAATTTGTCAATAAGATTATACATGTGAAAGTATAATGAGTGGAGCTGATACCATGGACAAATATGATGAGAGGTGTAAGAATGAAGAATGGAAGCCACAAGACGACGAACGCTATCACTATGGCAACAAACATTTTGATGACGCGTAGTTGCACACGGCTCACTTTGTTTGCTTGATCCTTGTTTACTTTCTTGGCAGAAGAGTTAATAACTTTAATCACCCGCCAGTAATTAGTAGAAATAATCACAGCGGGTATAAGAATAAGGAAACATCCTAATGCTATCAGGTACACAAATGCATTAAGTCCAGGAGGCCAATCTACATAACAAAACTGGAATTCCAGTCCATGTGTTTTTATTTGTTTAACAACTCCTGACATCCAAACTGGCATTGTAATACCGATGGAAATAATCCACAGTATACAGATACAAAGTAGAGAAACTTTTGTATCCAGTTTGTGTGAATGTGGCTTGCAGATACAACGGTATCTGTCAATACTTATAACTACCATTGTCAACACCGAATTAACGGCACTCAGAGTTTGCATGTAATTGTTGAACTTGCACATGATTGATCCCATAATCCAGTGCGTAGTAATCCTTGTGACTATAATTACAGGACATCCGGCAGCGCATAACATATCACTGAATGCCAAACTAGCTATGAAGAAGTTCGTCACACTGTGAAGGTGATTATTGAAGGCCACAGCACAAAATACCTAATAAAACAAAAGTACATCGATATATATATATATATATATATATATATATATATATATATATATATATATATATATATATATACATATATTATATATATATATATATATATATATATATATATATATATATATATATATATATCAAAGTCTGTGTGTGATCAGCGAGAGGTGAATATGAGATTAAAATATCTTAACTCTTTCTGACAGTGCAGTGCTAACTGCGACTAAAATCGAACTGCCCTGAATTATGATAAGGGTACGTGATTCAGGTTCTTTTTAAAGAGACCTTTCATTCCAGTACCAGCACGCCTGTAATTACATAGAATAGACTATAATAGTCCAGGTCGAGAGATTTCCGCGGCGCGCTTTGGGTACATTACGCCCAAAGCGCGGCGAGGAAAGCTGTTGACTCAGTCCAAAATATGACACTGAAAGAGTTGAAAGGTATATGGTTTAAACCCTCATGAAAATATATTGTGTGCACGGTTAATATTGAATGAGGGCAGAGCAGTGAACCATTCATTCTCGTTTATTTATTTATTTATTTATTTATTTATTTATTTATTTATTTATTTATTTATTTATTTATTTATTTATTTATTTATTTATTTATTTATTTATGATGTGGGCAATTAGAAACAATTCAAGATGACGACAAAATAATTACAGTCAACAACATAAAGCAAATTTTACATTGTCTGCATGCACATCAAATTATGTTTCAATCTTCCCGTAAGCGACACTGATAAATATTCCTGATGTGTTAATGACTATAACACGGCAATTTGTGCTCTATCAAAACCAGCGATCTTAATGGGTGCTGCGATCGATCCTAAAGTTTGTATCAAATATATCCTTTATACATTTGTTTTACCAAGGAAGCTACACGTTGGTTTTACATTATATCAAATCTGATAGAGTCCACAAGATATATTATGGGTGATCGATATTTGCCCAACTTTTGCATCCAATATATGGATGTGTAAACACGGCAACATGATCTTAATTTACACAAGCCTATTGTCTACTGACGTTACCATTTATGTAACACAGGTACCTGGGCTCAGAGGGTAGGACAATAATATGATATTCTTTCCACAATGCTGAACTAATAGTTTTCATACACCCTTCTCGCAGCATTGTTTTCTAATGATATGCTGTTAATTTGCCTGCTGAACAGACCAATCTCCATGTTTTCTCCATTCTAATTTAAATGTAGTAGAGATAAATAAAATCTTACATCAGTGGATGAATACCTAAACACTGAACATAGAATAAACTCTTACATGGGTTGGAGTGAAGTACTGTATTTTCCTGTCACTCGAAAGCACATTTTTCGGTAACATTCCGAGTGACCGCATCACTCCTACCAATGTGAGGGTCTATTTATTCTATGTTCAGTGTTTAGGTATAAACAGCAGAAACTATACACGCCTATTACAATTAAGTTGTAACAGTGTTTCGGTCATATAACTAGGATGGATTTTTTTAAACTCACCAAAAGCCATATTTAATTCCTCGAGATATAATATAATATGGAAGTTGATCTGCTTTTGAGGCAAGTATTTAATATACTCTTGAGTGAGAATAAATTATATCAAGTAACATAATCAGTTAAATACAGAGGCATAGCAACAACAGAAATCTTTTTATATACAGACTGGGTGACTCAAACTGCTAAGCACGTATACATTCTATTTTCGAGTGTACCAGATGACCTGACGTTCAATGAATATTCAATAAAAAGTTCCCCCGTCATTGATGGCACGTGATTTCGTGACAGTGATACACAGTGACAGTAAGAATTCTGAGATATTTTTTTCTTCAGCCGTTGGGTTAAAATTCTGTGAGCGGATACGCACTATTATTTTTGTTGATCAGAATGCATCATTGACTTGTTTAAAATTAAAGTGTATGGCAAATGCAATTGCCAGAAATGAAGAACTTTCCGTTGAAAATGTTTGTTTAACCAATATCTATATACAATCATTTAACACTGGGTGAATAAACTTGCCACTAAAAAGTTTATGTTTGGTGGCTATTATTTACTTAGAATTAAGTCAATATAAGCAAGTACTGTAAATACACTTAATTTCTCTGTATATTACTTTTACTCATGTCACAAAACCATGAATACAAAGGCCCATAGGCATTGTGATGTAATTTTGGTTAAATAAGATCTATGTCTAAAATATTCCCTTTGAATGTCAGTTAAATGTGAAAACCGTGAAAGCTTATACATGTACAAGTGAATATGAGTATATTTACAGTAAATCTTGTCCTTCACAACAACAAAAAATCAACAATGAAATTCGACAAATAATTGAAACGCTAGTGTATCTTCTCTAAACATAATACTCACCAGCAAATTTGCGAAGAAACCGGTGATGAAAATTAGTGAAAGAGCAAGCACCTCCACAGATACTATGGCTGCAAACGACCAAATCAAGTTGTGGATTAGTATAATAAATCCAACCAGGGTTATCTAATTGTACCATATGCTGTCATAAGGGTCCTGTTGTCAGTTTGGCCAGCAGTTTTCTTTCTAAGCTACATGTTGCTTAACTCTTTGATGCCAATTTCGACCAAAGCCATTGTAGTCTAAAATGACATATTGATACCAGTTTCATATGTTTGCAGTCCAGTCTTTCATCCAAGTATTGCCATGACTACAGGTCAACAGTTTTCGTTGACGCCGTCTGCACACATTGTGCCAAGGAGAGCTGCTGACTCAGTCAAGCATTGGCAGTGAAAAAGTTAAGCGTGCGTCTTCCTTATTCTTAAAAGACATAAAGGTCACACACACTAACCTTGGAAATTTATTATAATTTTCATATCTGTTAGTTACAATTACCTATCCACTACATTTAGCACATGATCTCTAGATCATTTCTATTCTAAACCTTGATCCCATCAAAAGTTATTTCTCCACACGTGTTCCTCTGGACTGGAGGACAATGGGGTGCCATCTACTGGCAGGCCTCCTAACCCAGTTATGACCAATCACATCAGTTTCTTCCCATGGACTAATCTCAGAATGATCTGATGCAAGGTCGGCTGGGTGGGTGTTTGTGTAGTCGATAGGTGAGTATTAGTAACAAATATGGAATTTATGATTTATTTATTTCCCACATTTGTGTCATAATACATTACCTATCGGTTATACATTTGGTAGATTTACCAACTGAGTTGAAGAGGGACAGCATTTAGGCTGTGGGACAGAGGAAGTGTTTCTCAAAGTACTCCACTCGAAATAACAGATCCCTAAAGGGATGAATATATTGTGTTGACTGAAAAAAGAGAGGAAATGGTATTCAGAGGATCCTCACCTGGATCGTGGTTTACACATTGAGGGTGTAGGTGTGCTTTTAAGAGCCTATCGTTGGTTCTCAGGGATCTTGTCTGCCACAATATAGGCCAACTTGATTGCCTTAGTAACCCAACTAAAAACAGTGTTTGGGCAGATTCCCAGAGTATCCTCTCAAAACGAAGTGTTCTTTAGAAGTAGAAATAAGAGGCATCTACCTTTCCTGATGGGATCTGTTCTTTTTTAAATAGACAACTAACTGAGCAAAGTAATCTGTCAGGATCCTGTTGATTCAAATTAGCAGAGAAAGCTATGGAGGAAAAGCCCACAAAGCCAGTGATCAGGTGATAAGAAGCTCATGAAAAAAGGGTTAGGTTTAAAAAAACACTTTTATGTGGCCCGCTCACCAACCTAACTTAGAACGGTCAAATGTGTGAACTTTGCCTGTCGAGGTAATAGCCCCAGAGGTCAACATGACCTAAAATGTTGTCTTATAAGACAGATTATCTAACCTGACTAAGTCCATGTTCTTGTGTTTGAAAACTGGAGAGTATACATGTACCAGTGAGAAACATGACAGTTGGTTGGCCTTTACATGGAGGACCCTACATGAGGGCAGTAGAGCCTTATGGCCCCATCTGCACACCAAAGCAGGACCTTTTTGGTTAAGCACAAGAGGGATGCTGAATGAGTTCCCCCTGGCACACTCTTGGAAAAGGATCGATAGGCTACTATGTAATATGCTGCTGACTGAGTAAAGAGACGGTAAGAGAGCTGGATGCCAGGATTGTTCATGTATGCAACTGCTGGCCGATTAACCAAGTGAACTCGGACATGTAGGTGTGACAAATCCTGCTCGAAACTCTTTATAGCCAGATGGATTGCCTCTACTTCCAGCCAATTGATGGGAAAAGACTTGTATTATGGAGCCCAGACTCCGAATATAGTCTTTGATCCAATGTGAGGCCCCAACTGCTGGAGTAATTTGTCCATGGAAATGATCTCCTCTGGACTGAAAGGCACAAGTGACCACCTACACATCACATTGTCCCTGCTGTACCAGCACAGCAAATGACTGATGGACTTTGCTGGAGGTTGCTAGGGGTTGTTGTCAAGAGATCCTGTCCTATAAAGTTAGAAAGGCATGCTAAACTCGCCTTCAGTGAAGTATCCCTATGGAGACCTGAAAGTCTGGGAATTTTAACATGATTATCAGACTCTGCTGCCCCCCCCCCCCCACAAGCAGATCAGCATTGGCCAAAATCATTTCAGAATTGTCTGAAGTCTGCGGAAGCAATCTTCTGTTGGCTTGCAAATGAAAGGTACTGTTTGGTAAAGAAGGCCTGAGACATGAATGCTTGAGATGGTTGCAGGCTTGACTTTGGATAATTCACTGGAAGGTCAAAATTTAGACAATTCATTTGTGTAATGGCTGTGTCTGACTGAAGACCATCACTAAAGAGCATATCAGCGATTATCCAGGTATAATAGGCAATATCCCGGTGGTGTGCATAATCTGACAAGACACTCATTATCTTGGTGAACACCAGGTATGCTAGAGCCAGGCCAAACACAAGTGCATGAAACTGATATACAACTTTGTTTACCAAGAAATGCAGACACTTCTAGCTGGCCTTCACTGTCAGGATAGGAAAATATGCATTTTCCCAGGTTGCCCAATTGCCCAGTTGCTCAGAAAAACTACACCACTATGGAAGCTGGTGTCTACATTTTGAACTTTGCTCTGCAGAGAGAAAAAAAGGATTGAGTCAGGACAGGTCTATAACCAGACTCCACCCCATTTTTTAACTAGAAAGACTGTGGGTTTAGAACTTTGTACAGCTCCTTTCTGCAACAGAGTCTGTACCCCTGCCTCTCAGTTTTCCAGTGAACCTATCGTCTGTGAATCAGGAAATGAATAGGTGAGTTTGACAAGGGAGGTGAAACTAACTCGGTAAAGGTAAGAACATAGCATGCATTTACCCCCCCCCCCCAAAAAAAATACCCATTGTTGGTTTACCAGCATCAACTGACTGCCTAGCATGACAACCTGGCTCCCATCTGTTGGGGATCCTGTGTGAGGTGAAGGAGGACTGGTGTGCACCATCAGATGTGCCAGCTGGCTGGGTGTGTACTTAAGCCTGCTGCAGAAACTCTTCAGGGCTGGGATTGAGACAGGGCCTATATGCGGCCCTCTAATGATTCCATTGAGAGGTAACCAATGGGACCTGCTGGCTTGTCACCTCTGCCACCAATGTTGGCAGTGAAATCTTAATGAAGCTGGGTGCTACAATCACTGAGGCCTGTGCCCATGATTACAGTTCTGCAGCAACTATCTGAAACAGGGATTGATCTGGTTCTTCATGTAAGTGTAGTGATGGTGGATTCTGCCAGTGCAGTGACAGTACCCAAAAGGGCCTGAGAAGGTTGCAAACGTGGTCCAATAAGTGAAGATGAGGCTTAGACTTGAATCAGCGCCCATTTCTAATCTTCTGTTTGGCTCTGGTAACCTTTTCCCGGCATCCGTGAGACCAATTTCTGCAAACTTTACAGAGATTTGCACTGGAGCATTTAGTTCCTCAAATAGCCTCCAAACAATGACGGCAGTGTTGATGGCTGTCCCAACTAGCCATTGTGTGTCTGCTGGCGTCCCTTTGACCAATGCTGTCGTGAAACATCAGCTTGGAAAAAAATGACAAAATGGGAAACGCATCCCGAAAGTTAGGTTGCTCAACAAGGAGCGCCCTATGGAACTCCCACATTCTTATTTCAGAAGTTGTACTGGTTCACACCCACCAAATTAGGACATATTAGGCGAGCTAACAGAAATGATGGAAGTCAAAAAGGCAATTGGCTCTATGGAGTAGAACACGACATGGATGCGTAATTAGCCAAAGAGAGAGAACTGATGCGATTGGTCAATACCAGAGGTCCAAGACAGGGCATTAAGGCCAGTCAGTAGAGGGTGCCCCATTGGCCTTCAGTCCAGAGGAACACATATACAGAGAAACAGTTTCAGGTGGCGTGAAGTTTTGCAGTAGATATGACCTTAAGAGATCATTTACCAAATGTGGTGGGTAGGTGACATTTGTTGACCAGGTGTACATGCTGTGGAGAAAAAAAAAAGTGAGCAGTTACATTTGTTTAACATGGGGTGCAAAGAATGTGAACCTCTGAAGCAAGTATGATGTATGATATATGATTATGGAAATGCGTAACATGACCATGAAAACAAAGTCCAGTGCAGAGTGAAAAAAAGTTGGCCTGGAATTGAGATAAGACCGGGGTAATACATAGAAATGGTCACGAAGTACATCCAGTACTGAGGTGCATGAGGGGTTTCAATGGGCTGCTCCTGGCACATGAAACATCAGTGACAGTCAACATGTCTCGCCTTGGGGATAACGGGTGACACACCTCTTATTTTGAGAGAGGAAGGATTATTAGTATGCTACTTTTCACACACAGCCTCCAAAATATGCCCAATATAAAACAGGTGGGACTGCTCACTTTTTTTCTTCAGGGTATAATTGCCAGTCTTACAACCTAATGCATTGCACTACGTATGCTCCTGTTTTCATTTCCTGTAAATATACATTGCACTCAGATTACCCCATTTTCTCTGAATGTGACTCTATAAAAACACCATCTGGCGTTAAAATATACACATTACGGCAGATTTAAACTTTTTCATATTTGCCCATTTCCAGTGACAAACAAGTAGGATATGTTCATGTCTTTATTTTGCATTATTACTGATATTCTTAACACTTACGATTGGTGTCGTATTCATTATTTTATTTTGCAAATATTGCATGCCGTTCAACCCATTATTCTATCAGTGTTTTTGTTTTGTTTTGTCTTGTTTTCGGTTGAAACGAAGCGGGCTTTGCACTTTTAACCATCGCCACCTCTAAACCTTAACCCAAATGGAAACTGCTCAACAGTTTGGCTAAATCCTCCCTTTTTGAAAGCTACCATGGTGACAGTTTGTCTGAATACCATACGCAACACAGTTGACCGGTTGTCCGGATTATTTGTTCTTGGATGGTTTCATCGTTTTTTTTTTGTTTGTTTTTTTTGTTTTGTTTTGTTTTTGTTTTTTTCAAACCATGATGAACAAACATGAACAAAGTGACCATTGATTATGATCATTATGCCAATTTTAAAAACTATGAATGAGTATTTTAGGGTAACTAAAATATAACAAATGCATGTTATGATAATTTTTACACAAACATTTAAAAAGTGTATTATTTTAAGGGCATGATCAGCAGATGTCATATGATGTCTAAGTTTTGTGCGGCCTATGTTAAATGTACATTTAGATTTGGCATGAGAAATGCCAGATGTCAATGTATGTATGTATGTATGTATGTATGTATGTATGTATGTATGTATGTATGTATGTATGTATGTATGTATGTATGTACGTATGTCCTGAAAATATAGGGTCCTTTAAACTTTGCGGCCGTGATTCCGTTAGTACTTCATTATTCCAAAACAAACAGAGGTTGAGAGAATCCCTGAAACGTTTTTACCCACACAGTTACACACGATTAGTGTGCAACAAATTTTGAATTTGGTTCAACTTTAAAAAATCTATATTGAAATAACGATGTAATATATCATATAATAATCACAAATATAAATATTCATGCTACAAGAATTTCCGAAAATTGACATTATAGCCTAACTTGAACATGGTGGATAAGGCCCATGAAAATTAAAGACTTTTATATGTCTAAAATGTGTATACGTTTACATGTTTGAGTTCCTGCTTGTCAATCTTCATGTGTGCGTCCTGCCAGGCACCCCACTCAGGTAACTACATGTACCTTCGCTGCTCCTCCTGTCCTTACACTTTTTGTGTAATTTTGGTAGATATACAATTCCTTACGCATTAAAATATGAAAAATCTTATTATTTCTCCAATTAAAAGTAATCAACCAACTTAATAAGATACAAGTGAACTTAGTCCAGATTACAGAAAAACGAAATGATTGCTGCACACACATCTGAGATTGACGGTAATTCACATCTGGTGCACAGGGTTGTGCAATTGAATCATGCCAAAGTGGTATCATTAAAACCTGAAAGGTATATACGAGTTTTGAGACACAAATATTCGACGTCTTACCTAGAGAGTGGTATTCAAACTCTGAGAAATATGTAAAGATGGTTTCGTTGTCGTTTGGGTCCTTCAAAGCGAACCATGTTCCATTCTCCAGATAAGGCATGTCGTCCACTTTTCTGATTCAGAGTGTAATCCTGGAGTACGGCATGACGTTCACTGTCCAAAGCTGTATGCCATATTCAGTTCCATAAAACATTCGTGGAGTGAAATAGCTGACGCTTGTTGTGAATGGTCGGAATGGTGCTCTCTGTGGGCGCTAGCTTCTGGTGTTTAATCCGACAATCGTTTGCGCCTGAACAAAGAAGATAAGAAAAGACGGAAAATGAAATTAACCTGAAAGGTGCTAACTACGACGTGCTGTCGGTCTCTTCTGTTTTTGGACTCCCCAGACATCGACATATACCAGTCGCATAAAAGCAGTGTTGAAACAAGACCTGCACTGTACCATGAAGTTGTATCCTCAGTCTATTGGTGAAATACAAAACAGGATACAGTGTAAAAGCTACCTACCATACGATGGCAATGATGATGGCCTTTATTATTAATATTTATTCGGATGCCTGTCATAAGAGGTTACCGCTGAAATCAACCTGTTAACGCATCATATGTTAATTTGTTGTGTCAGAGTGACAGATTCTTCGAACAAGAAAGGCTGAGTTGTCATTTAAAGGAATGCGGTCAGATGTCAAAAAATCATCATGTAATTAAACCTTAATTTTGATTCAATCGCACGCGTCATCATTTGTCGTCGGTTTTGAGCGAGGAAACCTTTAAAACGACCTACTATATGCGATGGCAATGATTATTATTATTATTATTATCATCATCATCATCATCATCATTATCATTTATTCGGAAACTAAACGTTACAGCGGGGACATCGATGGGACGGAGTTAACTCCATGGTGCGTCGAACATACTCAGTAAATACATATTTACACTGGCTTTAACACCTAACAATATTAGACGATAGTAATTATCAACGTGGTTGGAGTGAGTCAATCGTCTTGAAGCTGCACATAAGAAGACACCTGCTGTGTCTTACCGCTTTCTTTTATAGGTTAAAACGTCAATAGTACATCTTTCGTATTTCATGCCCACGCGCTAAAACCAGAGATAAACATTTATAATAATACCAACAAAAACAAACAAACAAACAAAACAAAACAAACAAAAAAAACCGAAAACAAATATAGAAAAGCAATAAGAAAAAAACAAGAACACTAGAAAAGGGCAGAACATTTGCCTTACTCGTATCGTATTAAATGCCACAAATATATCATTTACGATCATGTACAAGTAATGCCTGTTTCCTGTATTCCCTTGTGTCTCTAGGTTGGGGCCTTTCGAGCGGGACATGAGACCGCACACACACAAAAAAAAAAAAAATAAAATAAAGAAAAGCGTGCAACAATGGCTAATTTGTTGTCTGGATAGATTACCAGTGTGGACGTCATGTTTAAATTTTCTTTCCTATCCAGTGACTTTTAAGAGCTTAACATTGCTCTTTTGTCTGAGTACATTCGCTTGTTTGTCTGACAGAGATTTATGCATGAAGATCGGCTGGCTCTCTGGACATGATTAACATCTGTTCAGCGATCCGGCGACGCCGCTTTCTCTTTCATTTTTAATTGTATGAATCATTTTTAAAAAGTGAAATATCCCAACATCTACAAAGGTGAACTGTAATGCATCATTGAGTCACGATACCCCACCACCAAATGCGTCATAACATAATACATGTACTACGTTAATTGCAAAGTGTGTAAACAGGACGTATTTCACGAGCTTCAAATGACATCCACCATTAACAGATGTAATTTTAAGTTTCCATGCGTTGTTGGCTAATTTATTTATTTTACAGAATCAAAACCAGTCCTGTTCCGTTTTTCTATAGCCAGATAGAATACCTGATACTGTGTTCACAAAAAATGTGCCACTGTAATGCGTAATTCTTCTTTTCTGCAAGCGAGTTTTTAACGGCGTTATCCTCTTTCCGACTGCTAGGCTATTTTATTATGACAAAATATTGAATGTTGGATGAAAAACCTTGTTGAAATCAAGTTCCTTTCCTAGCTGTCGTTTGGCATGATCTCTCTTGTTGTTTTAGAAATACGGAACTCAGGCTGTTGCTCACACAACATGTAATTGTCCGCGCATAACCTCGATCCCCTCATTTCAACACACAATGTACCGGGTCAAAGAGCTTAATTTCCGTAAAGAGAGACATTAACCTGACCTCACTTTTTGCTTTTCCTGGTATATATCGACGTTAGTGGCTACAGTTATCATGGAAAGAAACACCGAATACGATAGAAACGCTTTGCATCACTGCAAGCATGATTTGTATATTATGGGCTACAATGATTTGTGGGCACGAGGTCCAACATGATGCTTTGTGGGAAGATGACATATGTCATATTGGGCGACACGACGCCTCATCAAACTTCATGTTGGACAATCTGCAGAGATGCCAACTGTCCCTCTTTATCAATTTTTATCATGTTGGGCTCAAATTGTAGCTATTGTAACACTGCAATTCTTTAAAACTTACATTTGGCATCTAAAGGTCAAAGTCAATGTAATTTGGACCTTTGAAAGTTTCATCCAGCCATTACGTGGTCAATTTCCATCCAATTTTAATCATCTTGAACTCAAATTGTAGGTATTGCAACACTGTACATTTTTGTGAGAACATGTTACCTCTAAAGAGCAAAGGTCAAGGCCATTTGGCCCTTTGAAAGTTTCATTTTGCCAAAACTTGGTCAATATTCATCTGTTTTGGTTTGTGTTGGGCTTAAATTGTGGGTATTGTAACACTGTACATTTTTGCAATTTACATAAGACCCGTAAAGGTCAAAGGTTAAGGTCATTTGGTCTTTGAAATTTGCATCCAACCAGAAGTTAGTGGAATGTGAAGTAACACAGGACGAAAGTTGTAGCATTTTTATTTACAACTTTTGAAAGCATACAGGCAGATTTGCTTTAAAGCAAATCTTCTCTTCTAGTTCGAAAATGTATTCTTATTTTGGAAGCTCTATCGTATCGATTTCCTTTTGGGTTCGGGTGGCGGACATCAGCACAACAAAGAGGACTGCGTGATGATTGTAAACATGTCACCAGTCCGCCGAAATTGAAGTCTCCTAAATCATGAAGTGCCAAAGTTTGGACTGAGCCAACAGCTTTTCTCGGCGCGCATTGGGCACAATGCGCCCAATGCAAGCCAAAAAAAGCTGTTGACCTGGGATATTTTCTCTGGAACTAGAGACATGCTGGTGCTTGAATGAAAGGTCTTTTTACTTGGAATACGAATCTGAGATCCCAATGATAATTCAGAATAGTTTTATTTTAGTAGATCGACTTAAGATGTGATTGGCACTAAAAGTGTTGTAAGTCCTCATCGGACTTTTTTTGAAATCTGCAAAGTCGCCTAGCTGTGTTTTTGTTGATGATGAGTTGACCATACGCAGCCAATAGCCTATGTACGTCTGCGACTCGAGGCTCGTTCTTCCAAGATATATTTACTCTGGTTATCACTGCTTGACCAAGACAAATAATGTGAGGTATTTGAAGAAATATACTGTTGGATGGCAGATTCAGGGATGCCAACATTCGAAGTGCCATTTCAGGGACATGTAGTCAAGACCATCAGTGACATAAAATAATGAACAAAGAATATAGCACTAACCTGACCGACTCTACTGAAAAACTCGACCCTTAATACATTTTATGAAACTTCAAAAAAAAAAAAAAAAAAAATCTGAGCAAATTAAACTAATGAGGTAATGTATAAAAGGGAAAAGAACATCCATTTTAAACGCGTTTGAACAAATGTCTAAGTTAGCTTAGGCCTAACAGAAGTATACGTGTACGGAAAAAACTCGACCCTAAATAAATTTTATGAAACATCAAGAAGAAGAAAAATAAATAAAAAAAAAGAAATAAAAGAAAAAAGAAAAAAATTCAAGCTAATTAAACTGACGTCAATGGAGGTGATGTGTAAAAGGGGAAAGAACATCCATTTTAAAAGTGTTTGAACAAATGTCCAAGTTACCTAAGGCCTAACAGGCTTTAGGTAATATATGTGTGGTTCCGGTAACACGACGGACACTACAAAAAAAAAAAACTCGATCCTATAAAATTTTTACGAAACATCAAAAAAAACAAAGAAGAAGAAGAAGAAGAAGAAGAAGAAGAAGAAGAAGAAGAAGAAGAAGAAGAAGAAGAAGAAGAAGAAGAAGAAGAAGAAGAAGAAGAAGAAGAAGAAGAAGAAGAAGAAGAAGTGTCAAGCCGCCCTTACCTTAAATCGTGTGCCTTTATTTTACAGTAAAGTAAACTGAAACACAGCATTTTATTTCAACTTGTCTGGAGGGTTAACTTGGGCCAGGGAAACAACATAGCGGCACAGCCGCGGTTAATCGGTGAAAGCGCATGGGCCCGGTTGTTTGAGTTGTGATCGTTATCGCAAATTTTTTATTGTTTCGCAAGGTTCCGGGTGTCCGTTCTCCGAGTTAGCACGGCAAACGGTCGTTAAAAACTCTAAAGACATGACTTACTATCAGCCCGCTCGGTTGTGTCTGAAGCATTCATCATGGTTTGTTACAAATCCAAATGCGACACGATGCCCTGGCAATACAAATCAAGCACGTTGGTACCACGTGCGGTTAGTACCATTTTAAACATTGCGCAATGCATTGCGGGAAAAGCAGTGCCTAACCGCCACAGAAAGAAACGAGAGGACTGTGACAGTCGTGTGTTCAGCTGATATGTATATATATACCCTTGCGATTTTGCAAGATTTGCCCAAAAAGGAACAAAGAAATTCAAAAATAAAAAAATTAGGGAGCGTAACCCTTAGAATAAATCTGGTAGAGACCCACCCAAGGTATATTACCACCAACTTTGAAGTCAATGTGATTGACGGTTTCAGAGAAAAAAGTCAAAAAATATGAATTAGCATTAGAATGCCCATTGATTTACATAGTAATCAATAGGAAGGGTGCTTTTAACGATAAGTACCCGAATTGAAAGAATCGTTAAAAATCAGGAATCAGCAGCATTCCCACCTAGTGAACAAATTTGTTTGACCTTTCCACATAGAACAGATCCACCAAGTTTTAGCTTAATCTGAGTGACGGTTCTGGAGAAGTCGAAAATAGCAATAACACATAAAAAATTAGAAAAAAATCGCAACACCATCTGGTGAACAAGTGAAAAACTAAGAGTCCTCGGGAGTGTTCCGGTGTGATATCAAAGCAATTGGGTGAGCGGTTTCGGAGAAGATATTTTAAAATTCCCCCCCCCCAAAAGAACTAATATATACATATATATATATATATATATATATATATATATATATATATATATATATATATATATATATATATATATATATATATATATATATATATATAAAATCATTGGAGCGTGACCAATTGAACAAACTTGGTAAAGACCCACCCAAGGTACATTGCCGCCAAGTTTGAAGTCAATCTGGATGACGGATTTGGAGAAAAAGTCAAAAATGTGAATTAGCATTAAAATGCCCATTAGCTTACATAGTAATCAAGAGGAAAGGAGTGTGTTTACCGACAAGTACCCTAATTGAGAAAAGTCGTTAAAAAGCAGGAAATAACTAGCATTCCCACCTAGTGAACAACTTTGGCCCTTCCACAGGGAACATATCCACCATGTTTCAGCTTAATTTGAGTGAGCGGTTTCGGAGAAGATTTTTTAAGATTTGTCCCGAAAAATAACAAAAACAAAAAAAAATCAATGGAGTGTGACCATTTGAAAAAAAAAAAACTTGGTAGAGACCCACCCAAGGCATAATCCCACCAAGTTTACAGTGAAACTGGCTGACGGTTTTGGAGAAGAAGTCGAAAATGTGACTTGTGGAAGGGCGACGGACGGACGACGGACCCTCATTAAAGCTCAGCTGACTGACAAATCAGCTCAGCTAAAAAGAGTGATAGAGAAATGCTCGCATCCATGATAAATTGCAGTGCCTAACCACCAAAGAAAGAAAGAAAGAAAGAGTGGAGTGTGTGTGTGTGTGTGTGAGAGAGAGAGAGAGAGAGAGAGAGAGAGAGAGAGAGAGAGAGAGAGAGAGAGAGAGAGAGAAATGCGCACATCCATCCCGAAAACACGAACCTAAGATCAAGGAACCACTGTCCAAGTTTACATTTAATCATGTATATATGTGATAAATGATAATGATGTACTGTGCACGGGCGGGTTTCACCTGATTTAATCACGAAACTAAAGCCTGAAAATGTCCACGTTACAAATAGCTACAACACGGACATCGCGGACATTTCGAGATCGTACCTTTTATGCGCGGCGGGACAGTCGCACAAAAATACACTTGATTTAGATATCAAAGTGAATCTCAGCCACAACATATATCATGCCATTTTTGATGCTCTGAAATATTTGTAAAATATATACATATACTTTTGGTTTTACATATTATAACCCCCCAAGATGGTCCCAATACTATCCTCATTTATTAGAAACCATTGGGTGTGGAATCCACAATTTTAAAAATGGCAGCGAAGTTTGTGGGTTAGTCCCTATTCGATATTTTGAAGAGGTAGTATCCAAAAAAATTGTGTGATCAGTGTTAAGGAAAAGTTAATTTGTAGAATCAATGCAATGTAAAATAAATAATGGGACTTTTCTAGAGTGAGCATTACATGCAAATGTAAGCATAATGCCGTACAAATAGCAGTTGTAGGCAGTGGTGTGCCCCGAAATATGGATTTTGATCAGACACTGAAGTCGCCCCCAGGCTATGAATTAAGTAGTACCGCTAGTCGCACGTGCCAGGAACTGAGTCTCCTATCCTAAAGTTAGAATAAATTGTATAATACATGTTTCTAGCTCATCTATATATGAAGGATAGAAAATATCCCACGGCCACCTTGGTATAGAAGGTCAAAATGCCCTTCAATTGTCAAAATAGCCCGCCAAATGGATTTCATAGCCTCAAAATTTCCCAGTTGCGACAACTCACACATTTCTATCTGTGCTATGGTTAGCACCTTATATACCTTATACCGTTTCCTTCAGCTGCTAATTAGCATAATTTATGCTAATTAGATGCCTCTAAGCACATTGACACAAGTGTCTCCTCGGACATTTTTCTTGCTCATTTTGCCCCAAGGAACACCTGTGCTAAGTGGGACCTTTGCACTATTAGAAGCAGCGTTCACTTTCTTAACATGTCTACTAACAGGTTTTTATGGCATGGGAGAGTCTCGATGACGTAAACGGGAACTGGCAAACCCCATGCATATATCCATGCAGAACAAGATTTCCTGAGGTCAAGTAGAAGTTGTCATTCGTTGAATATGATAATGCCGAGGCCGTCAGACCCAGGTTCGTTATTTATAACAAATGATGTTGCTCCGAGGTGCCTAATCGACTTAAAAATCCATTGTCTCCATTCCCGAAATATTGAAATGGCAATTCATTCAAAGTTAAAACTTCCATATGATAAAAATGTGGCACGTTCACTGCAACTACTCATTCGTGGCTAATAATATTGAGTTAGAACAATGCCGTGACGTCACTAATGGATTTTATGAAAACTGAATCCGGCTGTGAGGATTTTACGTGTGAAGAGTACCGAGTTCGGTATTTTCAGATGTGTGTCCAATTTAACATACCAGTGCTTTGGAAATGTTATATTTTATATATATTGGGTGTTGAAGGGTTGTTTTTTTTCTTATGAATACTCACCGTACGGTAATCATGTAGGCCCACAGGAAGGACCAATGAAAGCAAATTGGACCACTTTCTGGCAGTGCATCTACAGTATTTGTCCAATAGCAATTTATAACAATCATAAAGTTGTTATACATTGTCCACAGTGCCAGCAGTGGGGTCTGTGCAATACATTTTTATGCGTTTGTTGCATCGTAAAGACTAAAATAGTATAAACGAACCTTTTAATGTCAGATAAAAACTTTGATAATTTGGTATCGCAATTGAATTATGAATTATCAAAATTAGATATTTGGCTCAAGGTAAACAGATTACCTGTTAACCTTAAAAAGACTAAAATTATGACATTTACAAAGAAAAAGCATTCATTAATTCAAAACTGTAAAACGAATTCATATCCTATCGTAGTCCTAGATAATAAATTGACTTAGAAAAATGATAGTCCACACGTGACAAATAAATTAGCCAAAATCATAGGTATATTATACAAGGTAAAATGTGTACTCAACACAAAAAATGATGAAGGTTCTATATTCTGCTTTTATTATACCACACATAATATTTTTCAATTTCGCATGGGGATCTGCATATAAATTTAACCTAAATCCAATAATCATTCTACAAAGACAAGAATTGACACTTAAACTAAATTAACCTCATCGTATCCCTTCAGGGCACCTGTTCCATAATGTAAATTCATTATCTTTTTGGGACATTTATTTTCTGCAAGTGTCTTAATTCATGTGTAAATGCCTTTCCAGTATTCTTTTAAGTTATTTTCTAACTTCTTTACAGAAAAAAAACACATGATCACGGTTATGCTTTAAGAAACATTTCGCAGTTAGTGCTACCTCAAACAAAGAAAAATGTGTGGACAAAAAACATTGAATTTAGGGGACCTTTTATTTGGACCAGTTTACCAGAAGATCTCAAGTTAAGAGACAATATTTTTTCATTCAAATCGTTTTGCCAAAAACTATTAATCTAAGATAGATTCGAGGGTTTACAAAATCTCAAGTCAGACACAATATTTTTTCATTCGAATCATTTTGCCCAAAACGATTAATTTCAGATATATAGATTCGATGGTTTACAACAGCGTGTTTACTAATAATTAAATATAATTCTCGATATACCATGATACTTTTTTTTTGTATTTGACCCTTACATATTTATGAATATGACCTTCTTCATGCACTTGTAGTTTTGTTATAAAGGGGCTCTTATAAGCCCACAGGGGTTTCCGTTAATCCCCTCCATATGATTGATATATTGTATGTAAGTATTATGAATTTTGTTGTATGATTTGATTGTGAACATTGGTTGTATAATTTCACTATGGAGATTTTTTTTTTTTTTTTTTTTTTATTTAGATTGCTAACACAAGTTTCTTTAATTTTACGTCAACAAAGTGGGAGACTGCTACTGTGTTGCGGCAGTACGTGTCTTTCATTCGAGACCAAAACACACCAGGAATATTGGTAATCAGGATTCAAATTTCGAGATATTCCTTCGATTTCTGTACATGCACGGAACTGGATGATAAGCTTGATGGATTTTATGAACTAACTTGCCTTCAAGGCAGACCCAAGTTCCGCGTTATGTCTGTCTTGCTGGGAAGTATAGGGCGCATTCATATTCACAACGCTTTTCCAAACGATTTCAATTTTCATCCGTTTCCTTCTAAACCAGTGCAAAATTACTCCGTTTAGAGCGTTCAAATTATAACTTGTCCAAGTGTTTACGGCGGAGTGACCTGCTGAAACCGATACCATTTGCCTTTTTCATTAAGTGACGCTGTGTAGTTATGGAGAAGGCTTTATAAAAGCTTTACAGCTTGTTTCCTAATCCATGTTTCTTTGAAATAAATTATGTGTAAACCATACCATTTGCGGTTATAACATGAACGGTCAAATCGAATTTTAGAATCCAAATGCCCGCGAATTTGTCTGTGAAGCGTCAAATAATTGTTCGCGCTGGGGGAAAATGGCTGCGATGAATGTTGTTGCCCCTTTTTTTTCCTATGTTGTTGCCCCTTTTTTTCCTATGGAAATACATAATAAATTCTAGGAGAAATGCTGTCATCAGAAGGACAAAGAGGAGAAGGAGGATGGACAAAGAGCAGTCACCACCTGCCGACTGGAAGACAACAACCGGCCTCATCACCAGTGGCACCTATTACTGTCACTCGCCATGTCAACGGGAGCTTCTGTTTGTAAACAAAATACACGTGGGCTTATCTGTGCATGACAATTAACATGATGAAGTGGAAATCCGATAAGAGTGTTCAAATTGAGAAGTTTGATTCGGTTCTACTTTCAATACGGTGCCAAAACGTCGTCAGACTACCTCGCCAGGTGGATTGGTATTCAATTTGGCTACAATGGTGGACTACCGTTTGAACTCTCGAGAAGCGTTTTGAATTTGAACAGCCAATGCGGAAAGTGGTGTTACAACGTTTGAAATCCGTTTTAAACAGTGAGTATGAACGCGCCCTATATAGTAGAGATAACTCGCAACTTGGTCTGCTTTGTGGCAAGAACTCTGCAGGTATGCGTGGAACGGTACCGGCGGGAGGGGCAAAAAAGACAAAGTCACCATCAAATCCCCCTCTTTAATCACCAATGACTCTTATTGATATAATTAATGTGTTTCATGGTGACGAGTATAACCGCAACTCAACCACAGATGGAATATTGCGTGGTATTTGACACAGATTCATGGAAACACCGTACTTCCGTCAATGTGTACACGTACAGCACATTTAGCTGCCTCCACTACTGTGACATCAGCGCATTATTGACAGATCCCTGTTTCATTTAATATAATTTGATATTGTATTAACCCTTTTATGGCCTTACGGGCTTATGGTCACATGGGTTACTACAAAGTTAAACACATAAAAAATAAAATATGTTTTCGATATGTAAAAAAAAATATATATATGCGCACAAATAAAGTCTTGCAGATCTGTGTCTTTGAAAAAGCTACGCCGTAAAAACCTCGCCACAGTTCTCCGGCACAGGACATTGTGCTGACATCAGAAATTGTTCGCTTGCTTTGTCTGTCATTGAGAGCAACATAGGGGAGCAGGTATACATTGAGGAAAAAAGCCATTTCTTGTTTAGTGATATGAACAAAATGTGGAAAGTACGTTGAATACGCCTTCAGTCACATCATCGGGACAAAGTAGGCATGTATGCTCAGTATTTTTTATCATAAAACAGGAGCCAGTCTCAATACGCAACAACAAGATCCCGATCCTAAATATTCTGTCAAAATTTGGCGCCTCTTAAAACTAGCAACATTAAGGAAGGTAATTTTCACCAAACTCGACATTTTAAATTGATGATAAAATTTAATGCGATGTAAATTTTACTCCCGTTGCCTAACTCTTCTCGCCCTTGGAATCTAACTTCATTGCGTTATTGTATAATTATCTTTCACCTGTCTTTCTTTCATAAACTTCCACTCCTTTTTGTATCGTCTTAATTTCAGACACTGGGTGGGTCAGAAACTTTAAATCCTGTATGGCTATAGTAAACAACAGTGACATTTTGCATGTTATTCGGAGTAGTCGAGGTATTGAAAAAAATTGTGCAAATTAGGCCATTAAGAGTTTTAATTGCTTCTGCCTTCTAACCTATTCCACACACACAGATATTAGTGCTTTGGGCATGTTTGTTGGGGCAGCGCATCTAATGAACACACTATACCACTTGTAGAATTTGAATTTATGCTAATTAGGGACACTGAGAAATTTTAAAGTTGAATCTCTTAAAACTAAAATAAAGAGGTGCTATTCCAACTTTGTTTTATACTTTTGCGCTATAGGCGGATCCAATGAAATAAAAAGAAAATGAACACTGTAAAAGTTATGCCAATTAATTACACTTGGAAAACTTGAATGTTGAATATCTTCGAAAACATCGTAGATAAAAC
>OZ026616.1:67886554-67984054 GCA_964020975.1 Hermodice carunculata
TGACAAAGCCCTGAGTTTCATGAAGGAAACTCAGTTTGTTACAACAAACCCCCGGTTTTGTAATTAGAAACCCGGGTCTTGTGTTCGAACTCTGGTCATGGTGAATTATTGAATAACTCACATAACCATTAGGCAGTTACAAATGTTTACAAGAAAAAAAAAAAAAGCTCACTAGCAATCATTGAAAGTACATGTATAACTTCCATGGCCGTGAGACAAGACTAGTTACAAGTGTTGCCAAAAACTGCTCATGGTGAGCTATTGAACAGTACAACTTTCATAACCGCGAAACAGGTTACATATGTTAGAAAAACAATTGCTCATGGTGAGCTATGGAGAGAAACGTCGATTTCATCAAATGTAATTTGTCACACCTTTTATAACATTAACTTGAATACATATAATAACTTGTTACTTACTGTTACAGTGATATATACTTTGCCCTGCAATGTTCAAAATTGGATGTGCTTCACCGGAGAGGCATGGTTGTGCAGGTACGACGATAAATCCAAGTCAATATTGTGATATGTGTTCATGCGAAAAGCAAAATAGATGCGTCATTAATTTGACTCGTCCAACTGGTGCATGAATTATGCATGTATAGATCCGTCGCTATAGTATGGACATTAACAGGCCTTGTTAAGGAAACATCCGTCAGTGTATGGCATTTGAAAACCGTGCCCACTATCTTGTAACTAGTTCCGTCCCAACCAATCCTGTGAGCATGCATATCGATTTTTCCGCAACGAGTAACGTTTTTTTTTTACTTGTCGCATCAATTTTTGGTGCAGGTCAATGAATGCAATAAATAGATAAATAGATAAATGAATGAATGAATGGATGGATGGATGGATGGATAAATAAATAAATAAATAAATAAATAAATAAATAAATAAATAAATAAATAAATAAATAAATAAATAAATAAATAAATAAATAAATAAATAAATAAATAAATAAATAAATAAATAAAACTGGGTTGCTTATCACTTGGATAACCCACAATATAAGCCAGAATCGAATGACCAACACCCCTAAGCTTGTCTGTTAAACAGTATATAATTTATTCATTTGCCAATCTATTTGTCTATGTGCTTTACGATCGACTCGCTCGCTCTGTCTATCTATCTATCTATCTATCTATCTATCTATCTATCTATCTATCTATCTATCTATCTATCTATCTATCTGTCTGTCTGTCTGTCTGTCTGTCTGTCTGTCTGTTATTCTGTCTATCCACCCATCCATCCATATGTCTGTCCGCCAATCAATCCACCTATTTGTCTACCTGGGTTTTTCAATAGGTCAATTTCAACTTGGGCAAAAATAAATATCTGCCATTTCATTATATATATACAGTAAAACCTGTCCTTGTGGACACCTCTATAATGCGGACACCTGTATAATGTGGACACAAATGTCCAGGACCGAAAGGTCAATTTTCTTGTTAAAAACACCTGTCTATTGTGGACACCTGCCAACTGTGGACACTTTTTGCCAGTCCCAGAGGTGTCCACAATAGACAGGTTTCACTGTATATATATATATATATATATATATATATATATATATATATATATATATATATATATATATATATATATATATATATATATATATATATATATATATATATATATATGTGTGTGTGTGTGTGTGTGTGTGTGTGTGTGTGTGTTTTGAATATCAGAAATGTTTAGCACAAAACCTTCCACTATGTTCGAACAGCTTAATTTTTGCGACAAAATGGCACAGTGATTGTCAAAAAAAACTTGTCTGTGTCCAAGTTTGATGTATTACACACATATTGTCCACATTAAAAACACGGCTTCCTGTTGACCTGTAAGTGAAAGGAGCAGAGATTGCAAACGTGACTTTGGGGAAATCGTTCGACCGAGGGACCACAATTGTCGACTGTTAGGTGCCGTGGTCCAAGTGTAATCCACTGAGTCAGTGGATTCCGGGAAAAAGTTATCCCGCAATCTCTCAGAATCCACATTAAGTATCAACGAAAGCCCTCAAGAGCAGTGGTGCAGGCAAGATGACCAGTATCCGTCACTTTCCACTATTTCGATTCTGCCTTTGGCAACGGCAGCGACCAGCGTTCCGTGTGAGCGTTTTTTTTTTGGTTTGTTTGTTTTTTTAAGTCGGTCTGTGGTTTCTCGCTTGCTAAGAAAAGAGCAAGTTAGCCAAGTATGCAGCCTTATATGACAGGGACAATCAAATTTTTGCAGTATTACAGAAGAAAACTTTCTGCTGTTGAGTAACCATGAAGTCGCATAATGAAGAATGAGATAATGCGCTTAAAGATAACTGTGCAATGATTATCCTAAAACCTGATCATTATGCTACAATGCCTATCATAGTGCGTATGATGACGAATATTCAAAATAATAACATTTGCTCTTATTGTTTATCACTGTTTATTGTATGTACACTGTCTCACTGATCAAACGGATGGTCGCTTGAACGGTAGCTCGTGTATGTTATTTAATTTATTTATTTCAAAAACCGGGTAGTACCTCTCAGGTACCCTGACATTGCAGTACTCCAATTTCAGGTACCCTGACATTGCAGTACTCCGATTTCAGGTACCCTGACATTGCAGAACTCCGATTTCAGATACCCGCTATACCCGCCAATGCTCCACATCAAGTATGATACGGGAGAGGAGTCGAGAGCTTTCCTCGGTCCACTCCAGATGAACTGTGCCCAGCATTGAGTGCGCCCAGGAAAGCTGTTAGTTCAGTTTCCGAAGGGTTAAGTTGTTTCGAACAACCGAAACGACCCAAGCATTCAACCACAGATGTTCAACATATCAATGTGCATCAACAAGAGAAATGCTGAAAAAGATCTGAACGTGTGTGTCCTGATACGTACTAGTATGGGTAATTGATATTATCTTTATGCAACATCAAGATACAAATAGCCTTGGCCCTATAGTTTAAATATTTATAAACGTCCATTAGATGAAATCAGTTAATATTTATAGAAGGCCATTAGATGAAATCAGTAAATATTGATTAACTTCCATTACATGAAAACAATAATTATTCATAAACGTCCATTAGACGCAAACAGTTAATATTTATAGAAGGCCATTAGATGAAACGGTATGTGAATATAAAGAAAGCAATCAAATTACCATCACTGTCCCATATACCATCACTGTCCCATATACCATCACTGTCACATATACCATCACTGTCCCATATTTTCCTATGAATAGGACTATGTGTAAAGAAAATCTTGATCGTTTTATGGGCTGACCAGCCTGAATTAAAGTAGCAATTGAGTCACGAGTTGACATTTTCGTATTAATTTTTTGCAAGGGATAAAAAGAGCTATAATTTTGCAAAGGCTGTTTTGTCAATCTAACGGGTATTTATGAACCATCTATGAAAAAATGTTTATGTTGTATTACAAACAGGATTGTCACAGAACTGGAGAAGAGTCATTCCGTTTTAGACGTTTTGGAACAATAAAATTAGATTTTCATCGTCACTTATAATTTAGACAATAGGAATATTGCTTATTTTACTTTTCTGGTGGCTTTGTAATTGACATTATGTGTATCATTTTGTGCTGATATATGTACGTTTTATGTATTTTTGTGCTTGTTTATTTGGCAGATTGATTGCCGAAGCATTGTAAGTTTTCGGTGCAGGCAATGAGTTTCATTTGATTTCTTGTACCTCTTCCTACGCTTTTTCATTTATTACTGAAAATTGCTGGACATTGCCCTTTTGACCGACAACATTTTTATATTTTTTTCAGTCTGTGGGCGTTTATATGTGTCCCTTCCCCTCCGCCCAAATCGTCATTTATGATATATGACTGTGATTTTTCGAAAAACCTTCTGAATTCATGTTCAGTTGGATGAACTAATATTTTGACTCCTCTAAATTTAACTAATTTTCATTAATTTCATTTATTTAATTTGTATATTTAATTCATACATTTATTCATTTATTTATTTATATGTTGAACAATCTCTTCCATCTATATAAATTGAATATTGTTGACCCAGTATTTTTTTTGACCCAAAGCGTGTCAATAATAAAAACATATTCTGATTCCAACCAGAAATTATTAAAAGTTTAAGTAAATCACGTGCAAATGGCTCTAAACCTGCTAAACATACTTAGAACACAGAATGCCTATATATAGATAACTTTCACACTTCATGCATTCTTGCCTGTCTGCTTTACTCAGGTTATAATACCAGGTGCAATAACAGACTGGGCTCATCTATGGGAAATAAACCGCCACAGGTTTATTTCCCTTGGATGAACCACCAACGCTGCAATCTGAAAGGCTGATTCCCGTTACTATTGTGAAACATAGGCAACAGTGCGGCTTATTCGGCCGATTCCCCTTACCTGGTGTACAAACAGGGGCAACAGTACCACATCTTCCAAGTAGTGTTGACCGCCGCCCCCTCCCCCCCCCCCCCCAAGATATAAGAAGAGCACAATACAAACTGTCTAAGCTCCATAGCTCATCCCATATGCAAGAATATTGTGACATTGTCTTCTGTCTAGGGTCCTGGTAAAAACGCAATCATTTCAAAACGCACCAGGATCAAACCGTACCCTGCTACGTTTTGACAAAGAACCTTCTGGCCGTATGGCATTATTAACCCTTAGAACCCTGGCCTCCCACAATTTCCGAGCCATATACCCTGACCTCCAACGAAGGGGGAGTGGAATTCTAGGTATTTTTAGAGGGATAAAAGGCATATGCTTAATCTATTATTTTTTTTTCATAAAAAGGGGGAAAATGGGCTTTGTTTGGATCATGTGACACAAACTACATATGGCATACTGCATAAAAACAATTTGGTTTTTTAAAACTTGAATGTTCAGCCTATACAAACTGGTGCAAAACAACTTTTGAGTCCAAGGGACACTAAATTTGGGTCTTAAACAATTAATTTGTACTAATGCATGTTTATTCAAGAGCAAAATATGTATTTTGTTAATGTATAAATGCAAATTACTGCAAACTGTTAATTATTTCTTATCAAAGAACTGGCAATATATCTACCGCTGAAATTAGAATCATGGGCTGCTACTAAACAAATAATACAGGCCTACAGTGGGCCTACAATTGCAACTTCTATATGCTGTCTTATTACTGCTCTTTATCGTATTAATATGATTGCCACTCAAGAAATATAAACAAAATTTTAAAAAATGACCCTTTACCAGCATTGGACCACAATTTTAAGTTTTACCATAAACTATTTGCGATAAGAAAGCAATTTACTCGATAAACCAGTTTTTAGGGGGGTAAGGGTTACAATCAATGGGAATATGATGCACAGACCGCTTCAGCGGTCTGCAGGGTTATATCATCTCTTCCTCAGACCGCTATAGCGGTCTAGCGGGTTCCATGCATGGGTTAAGTTAATGTTAGCGGAAATTTTAAACAAATCAAATTTTTCACATGCACATGCAGAATCAGCACATTTAATTGCTCTACTTTCGTGGTGTCAAGTCGTGAGGAACAAATGCTCTGTAGTCAAAATCGACATTTGGTTGCTTGTAAGTGTAAAATGGAAAAAGTGTGAAAACTGCACTAAAAATGGGGGGGGGGGAAGGGTAATAAGTGAAATCACTGCTTGCCACTGCCATAAGGAACTGTTCAAGTATTGTTGATTTAAACTTTAAAATTGTCCTCAGTTAACCTTTAAAATGAAATATATGTTGAAATTTGAAATTATTTCTTTCGAAAACACTTATGGATGTTTTATAATACCCTACCCCCATCATATTAAAAACATTCAGTGACTCCACAAAATGATACTTTTACAATCAATGCTACTTTTTCCGAATCAGCTAATAAACGTTAAAAAATCCGTGAAACTGGGATAAGAATTGTCCTCATGAATGCACGCATACAGTAGAACAAATGCTACTTAAACTTGCAGTTTCTTAGCTTACAGAAAATGTTATTATAGGTGAATATTTAGTGTATCGGAAAATTAGTGGCAGTTACTGTTTGCTTGTTGCAAAAATACCTTTAAACGAGACGTCAAATGGGTGTATCGCACAGAAAATATGTGCAGACGTTTGCAATTTGTTACCTGCAAAAGGGTTTAGAGTTTTGCTTCATATATTGAATGGCATGATATATTTCAAACCGTTATTATCTATTTCTGAAACATATATGTCCATTTATATTTACGAAAACAACCATTGCATATTTTGCAGAGGTAATATATGTAGTTCATATCATTTTTAATGCTACAAATTGTTCATGTTCATTGTTAATGTTAATATTTGAGTCTGCAAAACATTATGGATGATGAAATAGTTTGTAGCGATCCAATAACATTACAGTGTACATGTATTCGTTCCATTTATCCGAGTTACGTGTTAAAGGTGCCGTAATTATATGAATAGACTGTTTGGCTGCCTGGCTCACTAGACATTTGGTCTCCATACTTTTTTTCAGTTATTTGGTTAGTTTCAATAATGAAACGAAAGGATTTGTTTAACTGATAAAATATACAGATTTCTACAGCGTAATGCTTGTTATTAACAATTAGCACATCTCTCCACTACCTACTTTCGATCATTAGCCCAAACGTAGGGCTAACTACAACGTTTTTC
This sequence comes from Hermodice carunculata, assembly GCA_964020975.1. Lineage (NCBI taxonomy): Eukaryota > Metazoa > Annelida > Polychaeta > Eunicida > Amphinomidae > Hermodice > Hermodice carunculata. Next base: position 67,893,175 of record OZ026616.1, read on the forward strand.
TGTTATCAGACCAACCGTTGGGCTATCTACAACGTATTTCCCGTTATGAGACCAAACGTAGCTAGGGATATTTACTATGTACTTCCGGTTATCAGACAAGACGTAGGGCTATTTACATGTACTTGCGGTTATCAGACAAAACGTAGGGCTATCTACTCCGCACTTGTGATTATCAGAAAAGACGTAAGCTAAGATGTAAGCTGCTACATATTTATGGCTATCAGACCAGAGGTAAGCACTTGTGTGAGTAGCTTTAAGAAGAGTGCTCACACACAATGCATGCTTCTTTTCTCAGCTTCAGCACAAAATGCAAAGAGTGTCACTTTTGTACACCCTCACAAGCTGGTTTGTCTTCAACAGGATCCAAGCGAGACCTTGTAGATGGAAAAGCAACTAGATTATGTAACCATACACAGTCCCACGGCTCCCTGCTGCGTAAGTTAAGTGGCTTTGTGTTGTCTCATTCTGGTTATGGGACAAGATGTAAACCTATCCATTGAATGTCTCCGGTTGTTTTACGAGAACCCCCCCCCCCCCTCGAATTACCGCTGGACATCATGGTGTCTTCATTTTCCGCAATACTTGTTTTTCTCTCCATCATGATAGGTCGAGGTCTGGGAGACTGTTACAGTGGACACGCACGTTAAATTAAAGCTTCTGTTTTTAGCTTTGTAATGCTCAGGCCTGCAGAAACTCCGTCTGAGGAAAAACAACGAGAAGAAGTGAAAAACATTCAGTCATAATAGCAATGGCTAGTGCAAAATAATTATCAAAACACCACGCAAAATTATTCTTGAAAGTTTGGAGAACACACACTATACCGTGTTAATTTATACTGGCTGAACATTGAGTGCTGTATTCATATCATATGTGGTCATATCGTAGTCCTGCACAACCAGACAATGTGGATAACTTTCATATATATATATATATCGAGTTGTTTCTTATCAGTCGTTTACTTGAAAGGACGGAGTCATCAAAACTTAAATATCTAGCCACTTACCAATTTTTGAGTCTTGAAGGTTTGAAATTATTGCTTCAGAAAATCTTTTAATATGTCACTTGTTAAAACTTTCTTGTTCACAATCTGTTTGTTGTGATTTGGAACTATCGTGATTTTTGCAATGCGCAATGAAAATTATTATGTAAGTAGACATGATTCTATGAGTAAAGTTTACGCAAGCAGAAAAATATCAAAACAATGTTAAAACGGCTTAGCGTGGAAACGATTCAAAGATTATGTTGTTTTTCCTGTCAAATTTCATGTTTGTGAAAAACATAATCTCGCATAGCTTGATAATCGCAGAGAACCTTTATGGTGTACGCTGTCGGAATTTTTCATCGGCAGACCCAACCAAAACACCCAAAACTAACAACTCGTGTCATGTGCAAGGGGGCTCATGCAGGGAATTGCCCTGTTCTCAAATTGTTTTTAAAATATGTTTAAAACAACAAACATGTCATGAAATGTTGTCGGCGACCGCCAACCATATCTGCTTCCTATTGGTTGTGCTCGGAACTCGCAAGTCTCGACTTCTTTTATTTGATCAAAATAAAACTAGCAAGAGACGATACAAATAGTATACAGGTTGTCTATCTGTTTGGTAAAGAAAGTCAGGAAGACTGATATTTTGACCCGGGCTGTCACTGTTGTATTCACGTTTGTACTCCATTGAAACAATTTTTTAAACCCAAAGTAAGAAGTTGCTATCAGCATCAAATGACCAGTTCAGGGCGAATTTGCGTCGAACAGTAACTTATTACCACTTATATAAAAACTCGCCTGTACTTTTGGACCGGTATCCACTGTCGGGGCAACCTTCTCCATTGAGCTTTGTCATTGACGCAGTGGAGCGCGTGACACTCAGCTGACCTTATTTTATTGCCTCAGGGCGACTTCTACGTCTAATACAAGATACTATTTCTGGGGCCTACAACTGGCCACTGTTTGTCGTTGTATTTACATTTTCAGGTAATGCTCACTCTGGAAAAGTCCCACTATATATTGTACATTACATTCATTCGACAACTTAACCTTCCCTTAACACTTGTCACACATATATTCTGGACGTTACCTCTTCAAAATATCCAGTCGACACGGCTGCCATTGTGTAAATGGTGAGTTCAGCACCCAAAGCCAATGGTTTGTGAATGAGCATTGGGACGATCCTGTCGAGTGGGGGTGGGGAGAGGGTTAAAATATATGAAACCAAAAATATATACTTTGCAATTGTTTCAGAGCATCAATAATGATATATATGATGTGGCCCCGATTCACTTTGATATCCAAATCAAGTGTACTTTTGTGAGACTGTCCAGCAATCAATACATTAATTGCTCAATGTTCAAAATGGCGCTCGAGCGTGCCGTGTCGCATTTGGATTTGTAACTAACGATGATAATTGCTTCAGACACAACCGAGCGGGCAGATTAAAGTTAAGATAGTAAGTCATATTTTAAAAGTACTTTAACGACCGTTTGCCCAGGTAACTCGGAGAACGGACACCTGGAACCGTGCTGAAAACACTGGCCACGATTCGCTGTGATTTTCCTTTCCCAGTATGCATTGCGCCATGTTTAAATGGGCGCTCAATATGCGTGCATTGTGCATATGCCTTCGTGTTGCATTTGGATTGATGATGATAACTGCTTCAGACACAACCGAGCGGGCAGATTAAAGTTTAGATTGTATGTCATCTTTTAAAAATACATTGACGACTGTTTGCTCTGGTAACTCGGACAACGGACACCTGAAACCTAGAGATACTAGATACCGATACCGCACCCATCGTGGCGCTATGATTTCCCCCCCCCCCCCAAGTTGACCGTCAAGACAAGTTGAAGCATTGTAGCAAAATTTTGCATCACAGTTCTTGAAAAATACTACAGAATTTGGCCAGGTTGGTAATTGCAGGTACTACTGTACCATGATTATACCTATTCCCATACAGAACCTCTCAGGGTATATCAAATAAATGTAAGAACATTTTCAAAAATAAGGTGAAATCATTTTTGATGCATGAGAAGGGGGTACTGGAGAGGGACCGCTTTATATATTTATAGTTTAAGTACCTTAGTGTTATCAGGGACCTGCAAATTATATATAGCAGGTCCCTGGAGTTATAAAAAATTACGCCTTTGGTGCTTATATTTATTTATATATTAATTTATTGAAAATTTACAGCAATCTTAATTCATAAATAATTAAAGCATTTCAACCACAAACCTCTGCAAAGCAACTCAATATTTTTCCCGATTTCATACTTGCATTTCTGATATTTTCATGTTGTGGTCCACCATGGAAAGTAGATAACACGGCGATATTTTTTTTAATTCATTTTTTACTAATTTTTGCTACTTTTCATCAGATTTTTGCACTATTGAAGAGAGAGGAGCCAAATTAGTTCAACAATGACTAAAATGTTGTGATTTCGTCAACCATGTGAAGGCAAGATACTCGAAACTCCCCAGATAAACCATTTTGCATGCTCAAATTCAAATTTTTTCGGGGGGGGGGCGGTAGTGCCCCCAGACCCACCCACCCCAGCATGCCTTTGGCCCTTTGAGCCGTGTAGGTCACATTTGGGCCAGACATTTTTGGGCCACTTGGGTCTCTGACTGAGTTTGTAGCACTGGCCTGGATCGACCAGTATTTATTATGGAAGGGCGGCTTAAAGGTACTTTTTCTTCTATCAATTTTAGGGTTGGTCCTTTTGAGTAGGGTCTGTCAGGTTACCGGAACCACACATTTATTTTTGTTAGGCCTTGGGTAACTTGATCATTTGTTGAAACACGTTGAAAATGTATGTTCTTTCCCCTTTTACACATTACCTCTTTTGAGGTCAGTTTAATTTGTTACCTGGGCACAGCCGGAGGCACTTGTAGTTATAACTGCGGAATAGGATATTGACTACTAGGAAGTGGTTCTGGGCAAAAAGACACAAATACAATATAAAAACCCGCCGGTACTCTCGGACCTGTATCCATTTTCGGGCCAACCTTCTCTCCTGAGCTCCATTTTTCACTCAACAGGGGGGCTATAACGGACTGCTTCGGATCTTTTATCAAGCCAAGGATGCTAACAGTCTTCTTTTACCTGGTGCGAATGTCGAGCCAAGCAGGCCCCCACTGAAGCTCTCCTCGGAAATTCCTCCCGTGAAAAGGTCAATGTCGTCCACGTGTCTGTTTTTTATATAAAGTGGCTAGAGTGGACACATGGAGATCATTGTCGCTGAACGTTCTACCTTCCCCATGGCTGTGTTGCAATTGTTGAGATTATTGTCGCTTGACATTCTACCTTCCCATGTTTACATTCTTACGGTTGAGCTAATTGTCGCTTCGCATTCTATCTTCCTATGGTTACATTCCATTCTACCTTCCCATGGTAACATTCCATACAGTCTGTGTCAAAATTTTACAGAGGAACGTGTGCAATATGGACAATAGTAATTCCACATGTATATAGGTTAGACAGGGACAGGTTAGCTTATGGAGAGTAAAGAGTTCGGACTGCAGAATAGGGTAATGACTACTAGGATGAGGTTCTGGGCAAAAATGCACAAATACGATTCCATTCTGCTTTCCCATGGTTACATTCCAATAGTTATAATTATTTAGCGAAGGGAGGACATAGGATATTAATTTTGGGGCCCGTCTTTACAAGACTTGGTCACGTTTAAGTACTTTCAAATCCACATTAAAAATTTGGCATCTTTCCCTGGGGCTCCACACAAATGGCATTGGCATAAAAATACCAATGGCAAAAAAAAAGGAATATTATCTTTAAATGATACACACACACACACACACACACACACACACACACACACACACACACACACACACACAGAGAGAGAGACACGCACGCACGCACACACATACATACATACATATATACATACATACATACATGCATACACGCACGCATGCATGCATACATACATACATACATACATACATACTTTACATGATGATTTTGATAAATATAGTTATAATTAAAATTTTCAATGAAGCAATGAACATGTTTGCTGAGAGTATTTCGTATCATTACGAATGTTTCATATAAATATCAAAGTAAAGCAGCAATACGTTGATTGGATAGCTCTATAGTCCATGAAAAGGGAGCTTCGACCTTCTTTCAGTTAGTCAAAATGGCACACTGTTTCGTGAATCTAATTTCATTTTCCCTTCATGCGCGTATTCTACCGAATTTCAGCAAAGTTACTGCGAACAGTGAGACTTATTGCACTGTAGAAAGAGTAACTTGACGGAGGGATGTAGTGAATATCAATCCCGCATGGTTATTCCTTGTCATGAAGGATGGGAACACAAGTTAAACTAATCGGAAACTGAGGGAAAGTCACAAAACATCAAGACCTGCATGTTGGAGAGGGGTTACAAATCTCTGCTATTGAGCTATGGGCCACAAAAAGCCGAAGTAGTTCCATCTATATATAAATACTTCTACCCTTACAGTGGATAGTAATCTCTATCAGCTTCCTTGAAAAAAAAAAAAAAATGCTCACGTGGTACAGCTATACAAGTAGCACAACAATGAAACAATGAAAGCTTTGGAACCATTTACTTTTCCTGTCATGATAGGACGTGGTTACTGGTAGGAGGGAACTACATTTATACACCGTTTTATACCAGTATCCGTATAGTGACCATGCTAACATGTATTCTCACTCAGTACACAAGTTTCAAAAATGGGCATGCTCAGAAGGGTAATTTGGCAGAATAACATATCCAGTTCATTTCTGTTACACTGGCACATTTCAGCTTTTAATTTTTCATGTTCATGTCGCTTTAATGTTTTGTTTGTTTGTTTGTTTGTTTGTTTTGGTTTGTTTTTGTTTTTAAATTTGCCACGCATATAAAAGTAAAAGCATTTAGTTTTCCTTAAATTAGACGGACGTATGTTATATCATGGCATTTTAACTGCCAGAAGCTGCCCTCTGGCGGCGATTGCACACACGAAACATGATTACCAATTGAGGAATTTTGTGTACTAATTTTGTTGGCGTAAGTAACAGCAGAAATTTGCAAACCCAGCGCATCCGAGGGAATGTATATTGTGTTTCTTCAAGAGTTAAAAAAAAACCAAAACAAAAAACAAAACAAAAAAACAAACAAACAAACAAACAAAAAAAGACAAACAACAACACCAAAACAAAACAAAACAAAACAAAAAGCAAAACTAGCCTCGCTGTTACAAGAGTTACAGATCATTCCATCAATGCCCTATGCTAACTTTAACTGGCACTTTCAGGGAGCCGCAGACATCACCTGGTAATTGTAATGTGCAACATGAATGACCAGTTTGTGGTAGGTCAGTCTACCTGTACAGTTGGCGTTGCATATCGCTTGACATTTCGACATGGTCATCGAAAGTCCGTGCCCACTTCAGTCCACAAACATGTCTGAATGAATTAAATACCTTGCGTGAAAGATATTAAAATCTCATTAGTTGTTGGTGATGTTCCATTTTTTTCTTTTTTTTTCTTTCTTCCTCACGAAACAAAATTTGTCTTACACTTGTAGCATGTTGTCGGCAGTCCCAAATGCACATGCAACTTGTCTATAAATTTTGTGAGTTTCGCGTACAATTTGTGGTCATTTTTTTCAGAATTTGAACTCGATATTTTATCTATTTTTTGAAGAACAGATAAGCATCAATTTTTTCTCTTGTCATGCAACAGCTTATGAAAGTACTAAAATAGCATAGCCTTAACATGTCTTTACCCAGTAACAGTTTTTGATTAATTTTGTAACCGAGGATGAATGTTTCGAGCGATAGTTCTACATTGCCTATTCCCTTACTAAAAATGTTTAAGTTAGGTGTGTTTATAGTCATCTGACATGTTACAAAAATGCGTTTAGCAGATTCCAAAATATTTCATTTATATTACACTTCTGCACAAGGGAAAATGTGATACAGTAGTTGCATTTAAACTGTCTGGTTTTGTTCTCTAATAAGCCTTTGTGAACAAATAACCATACATGTATCCAAATTCCATCATTACTTGACTTTAACCTTCTACTCCACGTGTTTTCAACAAACGATTTTTCTTTTCTTTTTTTTTTTTTTACTTTTCTATAAATATCTGGCATCCTTTGTTTCTTATAAACTTGGCTGATAATATTTATGTGTAATCTAAGATTTAAAAACGCTTTTCAAAAAAAAAAGAAGAAAAAATGGGCAAAAATTTTGTCAATTCTTCCTACGCAGCTTCTTCCTGCGAAAACAGTCTTTACTCAGGGGCATTAGTGACAGCCCTTTACACCAGTCATAAAATACGAAATCTAAGCTGCAAAATAACTAGACCGACGTTTCTAAATTCTTCAGGTCTTTTATATTACAATCACTGATTGAGGTAGGAATTTACGAGCCACATTACATCTGCAATACTTTGAAGAGAAAAGAAATACATAGTGCAAAGCCCCCCCCCCCCGGATTTTTTAATGTTTCCTCTACTCTCACATAGTACACAACAGATGCCAACATTTACTAATTTTTAGCATATTGAACATTACAGCATGGCACACAAACATGTGTTAGACGGGCGTCAATAAGATTGCATTACAAAATACAATCAGCAAATGATAAAGTGTGGTGAAAACGTATCCATACACTCTGTTAACCCAGCAAGCAATGAAGTTTGGCCCAATGCTGGCTAATGTTATATAACATTGGGCCAACCTGCATTGTTTGCTGGGTATATTTTTGAATTGGGACTTTGCAGCAAATAGATTATTGAAAATTACTCGAACCTTACACTAAAGTGGTGCAAAATACAAACAAAAATCAGGTCAATATCTATGGACTTTCCCAAATTTTAATTACCCTTTGTTTGCTTTACATATAATTAAAATGATCCGCTTGAAACGAAGAATCCATTGACCATGATAACATCACAGGAGCCGCCCTTCGTATAGAAAATATAAAAGAATAACATTTTCGAAACAGCAGAGAATAAAGATAGTTCTGATCAATGCAACAATTAGAAAGTTTGAAAAAACATGGCCATTGTGGGTCAAAGTCTACATACAGAAAGGTAATATTTAGATGTACAGTTTTTGAAGAAAATATATTATTAAAAACTGATCGATCTTTGCATAAAAGTGTTCCAAATTCCAAAACAAAATCTAGCCAATATTTGCGGATCGATGGATTTTCTGAATATTTTCATTGGCTTTTCTTTGATGTATAGATGACTGGGGAAAATACCATCATCTGGCGATGAGAAGGTTGCTGACGTCACAACAACACATGCTGTCTTTGAAGGCGTATTGTAAAAGTAAAAACATACCCTGTTGCATTTTTGTCCATTCGGTACCTTTGCTGCCCGCTTCGCCAGTATTAACTTTCTTCATCCCAATCTGTGTCGGCAAAACCGACGTACAAACATCACAAAAACCAAGATTATTCATTTCCCGCAACCCAGAACAAATTTCCATTTGACATTCAAACAGGTGATACACCAACTGACCTAGCCAGACAACCAAAATTAAAAAAGAAATAAATAGGGGTTCAACCATGAATGGATCTCTAAACTTGAGTGGTCATCTTCGTAAAATTTTCCGTCGAATATTATTAGTGGGCTTATATAAAAACGACTACATAACTTCTGCTCAGCCAATTCATAATTATCTCTTCATATACCGCTATTGTTTGCTTGCATGGGTGTAGTCATAACTTATTTTTATGCTCCAAAAGATGCTCTGCTGTATTTCCTTTCCCACACCGATCCACACATTTAAGGAATTGAACGTATTAAAGATCAACTGTATTCGGAATGTCAAATTTTTGAAATTCAATTTATTCATACCCAATAAACAACTACCATAATATTTCGCCTTCCAGCCTCTAACTCATTCCATACTATGGTCACAGGTTTTGGTCAGTGGTTCTGGCAGTGCCAGAACCACCGATTTAAGACTACAGGCATGTTGATACTTGAACAAAAGCTCTTGTCATGAAGAATTTAAATATGCAATTGTCGTCTTAAATCTAGGTAAATATACGGAAATATCAGGGACGGGTATGGAATGAGTTAATACATTCCTACGCCACTCGAAACCGTTGTGTTTTCCGTCCTGCCATTCCCGATATACAATCGACGGTACAGTTCTCACATAACTGTAAAAAAATAGACAAAACGAACAAAAACAAAAAAATTATGTCGTTTTACTTCTATAATGAATCATTGATTTCATATATGCCATGTAGTATTTCTTATTTATCATCCATATAGCGGTGGGTGATTTAATATTTTTTGAATGACTTTCTTTGGAGACCGTTCACTATACCCCTCGCGAACATGTTTCCTCAGTCCATTCTGGTCGTTAAATGCTCAGACGACACCGTTCATTGGTGTACACCTGAGACAAATTTCCATGCAATTGTATCTTCTGGTGGATTGAAAATGTTTCCACAAAACCCATCCAGGTCGATAGTAATATTTCACTTTCGAGAATTCCTTCCCCCAAAAACAAAATTATACGACAAATATTTCACTAATTACAAAAACTAAATTTCCATGTTCTAATATTTCTCTCCCTGTCTCTAACTATCTAAATACTCGTCTGCTTTTGAGTCTATCTAAAACAACCTACGTATATTCTCCGGCTACCTATCTGCCTGTCCATATGTAGCTACCTGCCTGTCTGCCAATCTATAGCTACCTGCCTTTCTGCCAATCTATAGCTACCGACCTTCCTGTCAATCTATAATTACCCACCTATCTTTAATTCCTGTCTGCATATCAAATTAAAAATCAAAATATCCAGGGCCCAGATCAGGGAGAAATTATTGGTGCAATAGAACTCGTACTTATAGAATAAAAAATGGAAATGTGCTAACAAGGACATTATTTAACCATGCCTGGAATGTCCATACTGTTGGGGCCAATGAATTGTCAAAGAAATTGTCATTTCATAATACTTTACTTTAAGGAAAAATTCCAAAGACTCCCCTAAGCAAAAGAAATGCTGGTGGCGAACCGTGAAAAAAATTCTTAAACGCAATCATTCTTCATCTGTACCTTCTGTTGTTCATAATGGAAAACTTGTTTCGTACAGTGAAAGTAAAGCTGAAATTTTCAATTCTTTTTCTTACAACAATGTCATGTAGATGCTAGTACAGCCACTCCTCCTGGTGTCACTGGTGTCCGTAACTTATATCTCGAATCTATTACCACACTTGAATCAGAAGTTCGTGAAACTCGTATAAGTCTGGATACGTCAAAAGCCTCTTGCCCTGACGGTATCAGTGCTAAACTTCTAAAGGAGGCTGCTACAGCCATCTCTCCCTCACTTACCAAACTTTTCAACTTGTCTGTCCTTACCAAACAGTTTCCATCTTTTTGGGAAAATGCTGACGTCCCCCCTCCCCTTACAAAAAAGGAAAATACAATTTATGTGCTAATTATAGACCTATCTCCCTCTTAGCTGTGTTGGAAAAGTGTTTGAAAAAAAATTTTCAGGCACGTTTGCAACTTCTTCCGTGAAAATTGTATTATCTCTACTCACCAATCTGGGTTCATACCTGGTGATTCCACTGTAAATCAACTACTTGCACTGAATCATGAGTTATGCCTTGCTTTTGACAAGCAAAAGGAAGTTAGGATCAATTTCTTAGACATTAGCAAGGCTTTTGATAAAGTTTGGCACCCTGCCTTACTCTTTAAACTGAAAAAAGCTGGTAGGAAATCTTTTCTCTTGGGTTTCTAAGTATCTTAAGCTTGCAATCGTCGTCGGCGTATGGTCCTCGAAGGTAAGTCTTTTTCCTGGGGATACATCCAAGCCGGGGTACCCCAGTGCTCCGTGCTAGGCCCATTGATGTTCCTGATTTATGTAAACGATATTGAGGACATTAAGTCAAATATTAAAATGTTTGCTGATGACACGACCCTTTATTTAAGTGGATAATCACGTTACTGCAGCTGAATCACTTAACTCTGATCTATCTGAAATTGAATAATTGGTCCAAAGATTGGTTAGTTACACTCAATGCTTCCAAGACCGAATCTATGCTTGTTTCTCGTAAAGTTACATCTATTTCCTATCCACCTATTACCTTTCAAGGTCATGTGTTGGGAGACATTAATAAACATAAACACTTTGGTATCACTCTGCGCACCGATTTACGTTGGAACGACCTTATCTCAAAAATTAGTTTTAAAGCTAACAAACTGATTAACATTATGAAGAGTTTAAAATTTATTTCAGACCGTCCAAAACTAGATGTTATTTATTTTCCCTTCATTCGACCTATTCTTGAGTATGCTAGCCCAGTGTGGAATGGCTGTACTGAATTTGATGCTAAAAGACTCGAAAGTGTTCAAATTGATGCCGCTCGCATTGTGACTGGCGCAATGTTCGGTACCAACATATACACAAATTATACGAAGAACTTGGCTGGCAATTATTTTCTCAACGGAGAGAGACAGCTAAGTTAATTCTTATGTATAAGATAGTGAACAAGCTTGTGCCCGAACCCTTATGTTCTGTGGTTACTTCCAATGATGCACCTTCTTTCAATACGCGCCGCCCTTTCAATCTCGGCCATTTTCAGGCTCGCACCGACTTGCTGGACAAGTCTTTCTTCCCGACGACTGTTAGACTACGGCACCAGCTCCCAATTGAAATTCGAAACTCGCTTTCTGTTCAAGTATTTAAACGTAAAATTTTTAAATCAGCACCTCGGTCAACTGATTTCCCTGAATTGTTTAACTTTGGAAATAGGTGTACTGCTGTACAACATGCGCGTCTCTGCTTAAGAGCAAGTCCGCTTAATTCTCACTTGTTTAAAATCGGGGTAAAAAAATCACCTGCTTGAATATGTGGCTCACACATTGAAGATACATTTCATTATATTTTCCTCTGTCCGAAATACAGAAACTCAAGATTAATACTTAATACTAAAATCATTCCTCTTGCTCCTTTCACTCTTCCAACAAGGCACTATTTTTCGACAGTGAATTTATGGAAGATAAAAATTGAATGAAAATGATATGTACAATGAAACTCTGGTGGGGTAAAACAGATAGAAACAGTCCATGTACATGTGCATGTGCATTAAATTCGGGTTTAACATAGAATGCAGACAGAGCACGGACACGACGGGCCAAGCCATGCATGGATTAAAGACTTGAATTGATTGAAAGTCGCATAACTCTTTATATCATCTGGGACACTATTCCATAGCTTAGCCCCTTGGTAACTAAGAGAATTCTTACCATATGTTGTTGTGTTGTTAACAGGTAGCTTAGCTTTATGGTTATCTCCTAAGTCATATTTCATTTTCTTATTCGTATACAAGTCGTTCAGAAAAGACGGTCCTAATGTATTTAGTATTTTATGCACTTCTAAAGAAAGCTTTCTTAAGCGACTTAGATATAGAGAAGGTCTCTTTGCTGTCAGTAATAGATTTGAATAAGTGGAAACATTATCATTTAAGACAAAGCGAAGTGCTCTTTCTTGAACTCTTTCCATTTTACTGCTTTCCTTGGGTCCACACAAGTGCCGTACAAGTGGGCAGTAATTAAAATTTGATAAGATAAAAGCGTTAAAGATTTGAAAATTCTCATGTTCAGACAGAATTCTTGAGAACCTTTGTAAGACACTTGTCTGTTTAGCCTCCTGTTTACAGATATGAGATATGTGATCACGAAATTTTAATTTATCATCAACATAAACCCCTAGTAATTGAACACATTTGCTTGGGTTTGTAACAACGCCGTCTATTTCAAAGTGAAAATCATTGTCATGGTATGTCATATTGCAAGGAGAGAGAACAATTGCCTGGAATTTATCGGGATTTGCTATCATGTAATTTTCAGAGAACCATTTTATAGCAATATTTGCTGCATTTTCCAAAGAGATTTTGACATTTTGTAAGTCAGGATTGTTATAAGAGAGTGTATTGTCGTCGGCGTAATTATAAGCATTGCATTTGCCTTCCATTATATAAAAGAAATCGTTCATGAAAAATTCTGCAGGGCGGCTCACACATCGTCCTTTTTCCGGGACCAGGTCCTTTGCTGCACTTCGAACCGGTGGGGGAGCGGGAGCGGGATAGGGGGTGCGTTGGGGGTGGATGGGGGGGGGGGTGGTGGTGACTGGTGATCCAACACCGTAGCAATAAAGTCAGATAGGTACGGGAAACCCGCCTATGGTAAGACCCCCCAAAAAATAAAAACAAACTAATATCTTTAAAAAAAAAAGAAAAAAATAGAGTTAACAAATTCTTTTAGTCAAGATTTGAAAAAAAGACAAAATCGTGGTAAATTGCTATTAGCCAATGCTGTAAAAAAAAATTGCCAATATTAGACGGAACTGGATCAAAGAACTATGGAGATAAGACCGCTTAAATTCCCCAGTGAGTATGGGAGCAAGGCTCGTGTGCAACCGCTAGCATGCATGTCAGCACATGCGCATACGTGTATAATGTTCGGTAAAAATGACCATGGTTTCTAACTGATACATTTTTGTGGGATGGGGGGTGGGTGAGGATGGGTGTGCATAGGCCTATATCGTAGAACATTGAAAAGGTTTTCTAATGGGTATATGGGAGGGGGGAGCTACAGCTGATATTCTCCCGTCAGGTGCAATCGCATCTTTTGTCACAAGAACTTGTCAGTGTTCAGTTAGTGTTCTCTTCATAGGCTTATTAGCCAAATAAAGCAAATTGTTTATTATATTTCTGCAAGGGATCGGTGCCCCAGTGGTAAAACACACCTCTGGACAGACTCCGCCACATGAAAAATTCAGAATAATAATCGTGATCACCTGTTAATGAAAACACATTTTCAAGTGTCCCTAATCAGAGTTTTTAAATTAAAAAGCAGATGTGTTGTTTATTTGTTTAAATGCTACTGGGTACACATGAAATATTAGTAACGCCTTATGTATCTGTAACATTGAGAAACCTTAGATCTTGTGGAAAATGAGCTCTTAACTCTTTCACTGCCGGTTCCGACATTTCGGGCTCAAATGAATTAATATAACGATTTCATATTTTAATTCCTCATGAAAAGACATTTCCAACGCAATACCAACATGTCATATCTTCCATTAACAGTTAGTTGACAGCTTTCCTTAACTCCGCAACCATATAAAACTGGAACAGTCATTAGTTAAACAAACCTAGATATATAAAATATATTGGTTTGTATAAAAAAAGTTATTGTTTTACATGGAATTTAGGACTCCGTTTAAATTATGCTAGAAACGTTTTCCACCAGTTGCCTTTCATTGTTAAGTGAGAGTGCCTATCTCATAATTGGAGCTGTCTTAGTCGTGCGGCCTGGGTCGCGGTTCTCATCCCGGTATTGCAGCTGCCCGGGTAGGGCGGCTGGCGAGAGTGCAGACGCCATGATCGGAGCTGTCATAGTCGGTGCTGGTGCGGAGGACATAAATTATTACTTGTACTATTATAGTTATTATACTTATTTCAACATACGAAGATTATTTGATTGATAATAAGGATGCCTGATTATTTGTGTATATCTTGGACGCATCATGGAATTTCCCCGGTTCCGTTGGTGCCCCCGCTGTAAAGGGGAAGTTTTCCTAATCAATTATTATTATTATTATTATTATTATTATTATTATTATTATTATTATTATTATTATTATTATTATTATTATTATTATTATTATTATTATTATTATTGCCTTTCTGCCGGGATCACGGCTCTGCCGTTGCAGGCTGGGGCCAGACAATATCCATATTTGTCAATTTGCATATATACATTATATTGAATTCTTTATCTTAATGTTTGCATATATACATTATATTGAATTCTTTATCTTAATGTATAGGCTCTTTTTTTCCTCGAGCGAGAGGTTTTAATAAAGGCATCTAGAGCTAAATGGATTTGCTGACGAGTTCGCCTATTACTCCAGGTCAGCTCGACAGCATTGTAGCGTGCTGACGAGTCAACCTGCTGACGATTTGACTTGCCGACGAATTGACCTGCTGACGATTTGACTTGGTGACGAATTGACTTGCTGACGATTTAACTTGGTGACGAATTGACTTGCTTTCATATTAAACTGGGCATGGATAACTTGCTTACTAAATGATGAATAACTGAACAAATAAAATAAATGAATAAATATCGGGTAATGATATGATACGTTTTTCATTTTGAATTGAATTCTGTTGCCATAGTCTCAACCATATTTCCGTCCTTAGTTTGTGGCATAATTTTTAAATCTGCAAAAAAATATGATTAGCCTATAGCATTTTAGACCTAGTACCGTTACAGCATACATGGGCTATTTTAAGTATTTGAATGTTAATTAAGCTATAGATTTAAACCGTTGTCGTTCTCCGAAGTAAATAAATAAAACAAAAAAAAAATACGAACTATTTGACCAGACCTTTATCCGCTTTAAGCCGATTTGCTGGTCATGCAACCGAACGTATGCAGCAAGTCTACTAGAATTGGTCTTATAAATAGCATAGACCTACTTTATCCTCTTTTTCTCTTTTTAGAAAAAGACTTATATCATTACTTTAAAATAACGGAAAAGTGGATGTTTCATTTGTTTGCAATTCATACTTACTTTTTTAGCTGAATGTGCGAAAGAGACACTCTTGGGATTCTAATAATGAGATTAAAAGGTATTTAATGCTATAAATTAGTCTTTTGGAGTATGGCTATAAATTTACCCCATAGGTGGTACTAATTAATCTGATCCAGTTTCACCAGGCAACAGCCGTGTCAACGTTAGTGCGAAGATGTCACACGTGCAGATTAAAGTTAGTTCGGCCACTTGTTCCCGAACTAAGTTTCTGCACCCCATATGAGGCAACAGTATTTTTGATTCATGAGGCTAGAATCAACCAATCATTTGGTTTCATGTCTGAAAAAAATCGACATTTGTTACAATGACTTAAATGCTAAAAATCATATGATTGTCATAATGCACATATTGTGCAGTTGTCATAAAAAAGTATATTTTGTTCTTTTATTTTTTTCAATAAAAGTCTTGAAAAAGATTTCAATCATTCTACGATAAAATTTCATTTTTATCCCCCCCCCTGTATGGGGGCATATAGATTTTGCTCTTGTCCGTCCGTCCATCACATCCGTCCTGCATCTGACATGAAAAATGTGTGCAATCAGGCAAACTTGTAACTGTCATCGGCCGCTGCTTGCTACCGATAGCCCCTGGGGGTTTAACCTGACAGAAAACACGTAAGCCTAAAATGTCTGGAAGTGAATATTAAAACAGAATGATGCCAAAAAATAGAATTAAGTAGCAAAACAGACAAGTTTAAAAACTGTAAAATTATTGTATCCAAACTTTCTAAAAAATCTTTGGATACTAACAGCAAAATTTGTAGGGCAAGTCAGGAAAGAATGAAAGTCATTAGTATTTAAGTCAAGAGAATGCAATCAAAATATAATTTTTCTTAACCAGATATCATGTACAATTAGGCAAACTTGTCTAAGAGGTGAATATTAAAACAGAATGATGCCAAAAGATAAAATTGAGGAGCAAAACAGGCAAGGCTTAAGTCTCTAAAATTATTGAAGCCAAACTTTCTAACCATCCCTGGATATAGCAAAATTTGTAGAAATATTTGATCAAAGGTACATGTTGGACAGATCTTGACTTTTATTGTAAATAAATTTGGTTCTAGATGCAAAGTCCTGAAAGTTAGAACAAATACGACCAAATCTCCAAATTTGTGACAAAAATGTGTTACATCCAATAGTTTCCGAAGTATTAATGTGTGGGATAGGGTAGTTAACTACTTCGAAGTTAGATTCATCTATTTTGTGATAGATTTTAATACAAAACGTGTCATTAGTGACCCGAATATCCAAGTCCAGAAACACATCTCCGAAACCATCTGAATTGTTACCTTCCAAAGGGATATCTTTTGGGTAAATTTCTTAAGCAATTTCACTTAAATTTTGTACATTTACACAAGCAATGTCATCAATACATCTTGTGATGTTTGATAATTTTGTAGCCATTCAAAAGTCCTTTTTCATCAATTTAACCATACACTTAAATGCAAGCAAAGTTAAATATAAATCTGCAAGTAATGGGGAGCAGTTGCTACCCATTGGAATGCCTTTTATTTGTTGAAAAATTAAATGTCCGCATTGAACAAAAGTATTAACCTTAAGAAAAATTATAGCATCTATCAAAGTTGCAACAGTGTAAAATTTAATATTACTTTTTGAATATTTATTGTATGACCAATATGCTTCCTTTGTATATGAATTAATGTTTATGTATGGTTTACATTTTGTTTAAACGCTTTGCTTATTAGTTCTGAAAGAGTACTTTTGACTTCATCTGTGGGTAGATTTGTGTAGAGTGTAGAAAAATCAAAACGTTTGATAGTTTTTGCTTTGAAATCTTTCATTTTGGATACAAACTCGGAAGAATTGCTAATACTCCAAAAGCAATTCATTTCACAGTTTCTAGAAATTGCATTACAGTATTTACGGATATGATTCCTAATTGCAGTCAAACACAATGTTACTTCCTTTCATAATCGTTTTGTCGGACATTTTGAAGCACCCGCTATGAATCTAGTTTTAAAAGTTTTTTTTATGAAATTTTGGTATCCAGAACAAAGGCGGAATAGACGAGTCCCCTCAGAAATTTTGATGTTAGAATTATCAATGGATTGTTTGTGTAATTTATATACGTCATTTACTCTGATATCTGAAATAGTGTTTATATCAAGTTCTTTTTTCAAAACATCCAGATAATATTTTTTGCAGATGATCCCAAAATTGTTACCTGCCTTGTCAATGTTAGTGATTACAAATCTTTCTTGTAGTTCTTTGACTGCTCTTGAAACTTTAGGCTGTTTTAAATGTACTGTTTTGAAATTCCTAAAGTGGGATTTGTAACTATAAATTCTATTTCTAATGTCTCTTTTCAAGTTTAATAACCATCCTTCAAATTTCTGAAATTCAGTTTTTTTTCTGTCTTTGCCCATTTCATACAGTAGGAATCAAATGCTCTACTTGTATCCTGAAAAATACTGTCAATGTTCAACTTAGGACAGATCCGAAATCGTGTACCTTTTTCATCAATTCTTTTAAAACTGAATCCTGTATTACATATATATCCAAATTACCTGTAAATGCATGTTTGTGGTCTATATCAACGAAATCAGAATATTTACTGTTAGACATACAGTCAAAATTTTGGTTAGCTGCGAAATCCTCGAGAGTGATTAAAGCCAGAAATTTGTTGTAATTCATGATACTTTGTCCAATACTATTGCCATATTTATAGGAAATAATGGGAAGGGGGATATTTTACGTTGCATTCCTTGGGAATCATGTTAGGAACAAATTTCAATTTACATGCATCTCCGGAGTTTAAACGCCATGAAACTTAACGGGAATATTAATTAGCGTATCAAAGTGTGCATCTTTGGTTTTCTTTGTCAGCGCCTGTACCTGGTTTGTCTGTCTGCAGTACAGACTCTGTACCACACCTTTGAGGATATGTCCAAATGTTGTTGCATTGTCCAAGCTTGTGTCGCATGTATCCTCAGCAGCAGTCATGAACATCAATCAACATATAAAAATGCACACCTATTTCTCCACATGTCCATTTTGTATCCTCAAATGCACTGACTGGTTGGGACATGGGTCTCCTGTGAACATATTCATGGCTTCAAGGGGTCATGTCGACCAAAGTATAATTCTTAATGAAATATTAAGCCTTGGAGGGCGTCTCTTACTTGTCTCAATGAATGCACGTGGCAGCAAATTACTTATACTGATGCAATTTTGAGCAAAATAACGTGCAGTTAAAAATCGTCAAATATGGTTTCCCAACGCATACATACAAATTTAATCTTTTGTGAAATTTTGTGATCTCATTCAAGTATTTTAGGGTGGAAAAAGAATTTGTTCAACTCATCACCTGGTTTTTCTTTGTCCTTCACTATTGTCCAAAATCGACGGCTGTCCCTCATGATCAGCGAATGTGGTAATTTGCTGATACTGAAACTGTCATCTTTTCACACTAATAAACTACTTTCACTTCAATCAGTCAGACTTCTTCCCTGCTGTGACCCATGCGCTTGTCGAGTGATCAGGCTTCCAAGGGAGATAATTTAATCTTGAGATTAAGAGATCAATTACACATCAAAGGAAGTGTTTCGTTGTCATTTTTATTTTCAGGACTCTTGTTCGGTTTTTTCCTTAATAAAATGCACCGGAACAATATTTACATTAGTTAAATGGGTATACACAAAATATAGGTACTATAATAGTACTTATACTGTTTACAGGCAGAACCATTTTGATTGTCACTTTCTGACAGTCAAATGATACAATGTAAATTGCTTTTAAGCATCTGCATTTTTCAGGACAATAAAGAGCAATTAAAATATATTGCACTTTATTCTGTTGGGAATTTAGTTATTAAATTAGTATTACACCTACATTTCTCTGAAATAATGAAAAGGGGAGTTTTTTGCTTTTCTTGTAAAATGGGCAAAATCACAAAGCATGTATTACCTCGACAACGACGTTATTTTATTCAGCATTACTGTACGACAGATCAGTGAGCTGTGCCTTGAGGGACTACCCTCTGCGGAGAAAATGACCTCTGCCTTTGAGGGACCACCTTCTGCAGAGAACAGTAAGCCCTGCCTTGAGGGACAACCCCTTACAGACAACCCACTTTGGTAATGACAAAATCTTGCCTCTATCTTTGAATCTGATATGAAAGAAGACTAGAATATTAAATGGTATTAGAAAAAGAGATCTAGCATGGGTGAACTCCAGAATGACAAGGTCTGAAGTGTAGTTTCAGGAATACAAGAAGTTAAGAAACAAGACACAGAGACTTGTAACAAAGGCAAAACGAGAATTTGTGCACAATACTATTAAGGATGATAAAGGGTGCATAAAAAAGTTATGGAAGACCATGAAAGAACCAGGTGCTACTACAAAATACAAATTTGATTCGTATATTGGTCTAAAAATGGTGATGACATAGACTCTGGTTGTGACTTTGTTAGTGGGAAGTTCTACAACTTTTTCCGCAACATAGCATTAGAACTGGTTGAGAAACTCCGCAACATGTTTCATCATTTTTTTAAATAATATTTTTTTTGCCTTTCAGTATACAATAGATTAAGTCTGAGCTACAGAATTCCATCGAGATGCAAAGACTTCTTGCTCATTCCTGTTATGCATAATATGTTGTTCAGCGTTGAGCTTATTTCTTAAATACCGAAGAAAGGCTCGAAATTAGACTCTTTCTTTTTTGCATACACAACAGTGAATAAAGTATTTTGCTTGTAGTAAACAATTGATAAGAGCATACCTTTTTGGCTCATTAAAAATCCAAAAATTATGGAAATTCTGTCAAGTTTATGACATTATGATGATTACATGAGTTCTAACACTGCTGAAACAGTTCCCAAAAACCTGTTACATGATCACACTTACAAATTCGATGAATAATTGTGTCGTTTTCCTCGTAAAAATTACATTGTTCCGATTCTATTGATTTATACTTGTATAATTGTGCATTATGAGTTGCAAATCTATGTAAACAGGCAAACTGAAAACTTTGCAGTTTTGTTTCAAAAGTACATCTGACAGGTAAAATATAAATTTCCCCCGGTTATCTTCATTTGAATTAAAATATTCCATCCAATGTGTTGCCAAGCTGTTGGGGTCGGCAAGTTATTAGAATGTATTAATGTCAAGCAATATTCTTTACAATTACATTGAATAAAATAATTTTTTCTTTTTTCCCTCCAATATTTAGCACTGGCACATTTAAAATATTTTTATGGTGTTCAATCAATAAAAGATTGTTTCCATTTTACTGGTTTAGCAGATCGAATGGTTAAATATTCTAGGATGTTCGTCTGCAGACCATATTTTTCATGTAAGGTTTGCTGTGACAAAAAGTTACTCTCATCGTCAAGAAGATCCCCAATTCGCTTAATACCTAAATGATACCAATGTTTTAGAAAAACAGGTTTTTTTCTGTATCAAAATAAAATCATTAAACCGCAGAAATTCATTTCGGACGTCATTACCATTAATGGGCTCATAATTTAATTTAAACTGGCTCCACAAATTTATAAGGTTCTTGTAAAAAAAAAAAAAGGGCAACCGCCAATTTGCAAATATATGACACCTTGACAAAAATAAGTCTTTCAGGTTAATAAATGGAATGAAAGCCTGAAAAATATGTTTCCATTTTGCATCCATATTGTTAAAATTTTTTTTGACCCATTTTAAAAACAAAGCCTTTACTTGAGATTTAAAATGTAAAATTTTGAGCCGGCGGTCCTGGATTTTCTTATACATGATTAGATTTTTAACTTTAGGAATTAGTCCATTCCACAAAAATTCATTAATGCATTGTTGAACAGGATCAATACTTTTTTCTGCTATGTAAACAGAAGAAATGCAACACAACAATTTTGATGCAGCTAAACCTTTCAATACTATGTTTTTACCAATTAATGATAAGTGCTGAACCTTCCACACTTTTAATACATCTTTGAATGATTGCACCCTAGATGCAAAAATTCAAGGAACTCATTCCAGCGTCTACTTATTGATGTCACTTCCCTTACTGTTACTCTTGGCTGGTGATATTCACGTCAATCCTGGGCCCGCTCGTGATCTTTGTGATATTACCCTCTGTCACATAAATGTTCGTAGTTTGACTACTGACAAGTTTAGAAGCATAACAACCGATATTGTTCCGGATTTTGATATTATTACCCTCTCTGAAACATTTCTTTCAAACAATACACCTGATGATGACTTTAACTTACCTGGCTATCATAATATTATACGTAAGGATTCCCCTTATATTGTAGGGGGTGGCGTGGCTGTGCTTGCATCTCTGGCTATTGTAATTTCTCGTCTCATTGACCTAAAGCTTCCTGATTTCGAACTTTATGGACCGAGATTAAAGTTCAAAACAATACATTTTCACTTGGAGTAGTCTGTAGACCTCGTAACTCACCTGTTTCTTTTTGGGACAAACTACAAGAGAGTTTCCATTTAGCTATTTCTTGTAATATTCAAAATATTATTCTAACTGGCGATTTAAATCCTAACTTCAACACCACGTCGGGTGCAAAGTTGCAGCAGTTTTGCGACACTAATTTTCTTAATTTTCACATTCACGAGACTACTGGAATAACAGCAACAACCTCTACTTGTTTAGATCAAATAATTTCTTATATACCAAATTTTATGAAAAACCGCTTGTCTTAACGCCAATCTCTAATTGTGATCATTCAGTCGTTGCTGCTAATATACTTTTTCGGCTCAAAAAGGAACCTTCTTTTACTAGAGAAAAGACAAATTTGGGAATACGAGAGAGCGGATTTCGATAAGTTTATGGATTCCTTGATGGAACAAATTGGGACATTTGCTTTGACACTGGAAACATTGAGTTCTGCAGTAAGATTTGGACAAAACTGTTCCTAAATGTTGCCTCCTAAGCAGACTTTCTTAGGGCGATACACGATGTTTGTCCCGCCGGGGGGTAGTAGACCGCCAAGAACGGATGTTTAGCAGGCAATCCCAAATGCGTCAAACCATACTATTGCAAACAAAGAAATTACAGCTCGTCCCTCTGACCTTCCATGATATAATTCTAGGCTTCGTTGTGAGAAACGGAAAGTTCTTCGAGCCTATTGAAGGCAAAAGATAAGAAAGATGATGTACAAGCTTGGAGTGCTTATGATCATCTTCGTAATCAATACCACGTTCACCTGAAATGTGCCGAATAAGCTCACAAGGCCCAGTGTCGTCTGCTATGGAGGCGAGCGCACAGTCAAACAGTTTATGAATAGAAATCAATATCCGTCTATTCCCTCTCTAATACATGTAAATCGCCATGTGACCGACAGCTTATCAAAAGCCAAAATATTCAATTCCTTTTTCTTAGGTCAGAGCAACCTTGATACTTCAAGGGCCCCAATTACCCCAAGTGTGGAACCCCCGCTGTCATACTTGACTCTGTTCAAATTGATCAAAGCGAAGTCTTTGACATTCTTAAAAGCTTAGATATCGCTAAGGCCACTGGCCAAGATGGAATCAGCGCCAGACTTCTGTTGGAAGGAGCATCATCAATTTGCGTATCGTTAACCAAACTCTTTTACCTTTCTCTTAATCTGACAACTTTTCCCAGTTTATGGAAGCAAGCAAACGCCACCCCCTTATATAAAAAGGGCGACTCATATTTTTGTAACGACTATCGGCCTATTTCCCTCTTAAGTTATGTTGAAAAAATTATGGAAATAGCTATTTTTAAACACGTTTTAAACTTTTTTTAAGGAAAACTTACTTTTATCGGCAAACCAGTCTGGATTTATTCCCGGCGATTCCACTTTCAATCAACTGTTATCTTTATATCACGAATTGTGTCTTGCCATTGATCTTCAGAAAGAAGTGCAAATTGTCTTTCCAGACATTAGCAAGGCATTCGATCGTGTTTGGCATACTGGTCTTCTTTAAAAATTGGAACGTAATAGGATATCTGGATCACTTTTAAACTAGATTCGAAATTATTTGTCTAACCGACAACAACGGGTAGTTATTAATGGTCAATCATCTGAATGGGGTACCATAAATGCTGGTGTTCCCCAGGGCTCTATTCTAGGGCCTTTATTGTTCTGGATATTTATAAACGATATAATTGACATTGTGTGGTCGAACGTAAAACTTTTTGCGGATGATACTTTTCTGTTCCTCTAGGTTGATAATCCAAACTTAACTGCAAATATGATTAATAGTGATCTCTCATCTATTGATTCATGGTCTGATGACTGGATGATGACATTTAATGCCCATAAAACCGATGCTATGTTAATTTCTCGGAACAGACACCCAATACATCACCCTCTGTTAGTATTTCAATATCACCAGCAGGAACACGTGGATCAACATCAGCACCTAGGGCTTGTATTTCGGAATGACTTAAGATGGAATGATCATATTAATACTATTGTGGCTTAGGCCACTAAACAACAAACTATTTTGAAAACTCTCCACCTCGACAGAAAACGTTAGAAATAATCTATACCTTCTTTATTCGACCTATCATGGAATATGTTGTCTGGGATGATCAGATGCATTGAAATTGGAGAGTATTCAATTGGCTGCTGCTTGTGTTATTTCTCGTGCTATGCGCACCACAGCTAATGCTAAACTACATGAAGAAACTGGTCTTTCTACATTGGCAAAACGTAGAGAAGTAAGTAAACTAATCTTAATGTACAAAATCGCTAATAATCTGGACCCTGAATATCTTAGCAGTATAATTTCTAATGAACAGAATTTTAGCAGAAGGTATATAACAAGACAGGCCCCTGACTTGCCTCAATTTAGAACCAGAACTGAATTATTTGGGAATTTTTTTTCCGTCTACGATAAAACTTTGGAACCAACTGCCTCTTGATGTGAGTTTCTCTGCTACTTTAGCTGAATTTAAAAACAAACTTTTCTCAAATGTGACTCGATCACTCAAGCAAACAGAACTGTACTATGTTGGTAACAGAATTGTCGCAGTTCTGCATACAAGACTGCGTTTACGCCTCGGTCAATTGAATGTCCATCTATTTTATATTGGTGTTACTCAATCACCAAATTGTCGTTGCAATCAAGGGATTGAAGACGTCTGGCATTTCTTTTTCGTTTGTCCTTATTGTACTGTACCTCGTGGTCGCCTTCATAGAATAGCGACAAATTATGCCCCCTTTCGGCCTTGAAACCGTTTTATATGGCGTTTCCGAAAGTACTCTTGAAATTTATAAGAAAATATTCCTGGCAGTCCAAGATTACAGTCTAAAAACCAAACGTTTTCAAACCGGTGTTGTCACATGACGAATCCACTTACAATCAATCCCGCCTATATATCACAACTACACTCCATAATTATGAATCTTGAATGGGACGCTTGTCGAATAGCAATTTTATTGCTTCTCTACAATCGCTCCACTATCTGTCTTGTGATTTAAGGGGTCTTTCTTTACTTTGTTCATCCAGAGTGGTGCTCTTCCTCCTGGCAGTGTCTTTTTAACTGCCAGCAGTTTAGAGCCTCACTCTGGACCTTTGACGTCTCGTTTGTCCTGTGAGTTTGTCTTTTTCTGGCAAGAGTGGATAATATAGGGCCTTGTCCTTCTCTCCAATTGTTTTCTTTTTTGAATAAAATATGTTTAAACTAAACCAAGGAACTCATTTCAAGATCACTATCAGTAAAAGTTATACCAAGTGTGGAGAAACTTCCTGTGCTCCATCTGACAGGCAAATCCCAGTCAGGGGAATGTTTTTCTTCTCCAATCAATGCGGCTGCCGTTTTCTTAATATTACATTCCAAACCGGAACATGTCTCGAACATTTTTAATCTTTGAAGCAAGGACTCAGCTGATGCCGCATCAGCCAGGAAACAAGTAGTGTCGTCAAGTAACTGACTAATTTTCACTTCAGTATCACCAATCTGAATACCATTTATGACACTATTTGACCTTATAGATATGGCTAAATTTTCAACTGCTAAGACAAACAAAAAAAAAAAAAAAAAAAAAAGGCAAGGGAGCACCCCTGTCTAATTCCACGGCCCAAGTGAAAAAACTGTGAGGTATACCCATTATTCATGACACAACTTGAAATATCATTATATAGAATCGACACCCATTTCCTGAAATTAAGACCAAAATTGAAACATTCCAAAGCTTGATAACGATATTTCCATTCAATTGTATCAAAGGCTTTCTCAAAGTCTATCATTAGCTTAAGACCTGGTATCTGTTCTTAAATTGCAGTACAGGATTACGTCTGATATAAATCTAATATTTTCTCCACTATATATATCCGAGATGTAGCCAGTTTGATCACTATGTGTCAAAGGAGGAAGAAGCTTTTCAGTCGAGTTGCTAACACTCTAGCAATTATTTTGTAATCAATATTTAATAAGGAAATAGGCCTCCAATTTTTCAAGAAAATTCGAGTTGTTTTTTTTAATTTAAAAAATGTCTCGACGTTGATCTACTGATGGTTTGTTCTCTTCGAATGCAAAATTGATGCCGCCTGTTACAAATTCTTGTATATCATTCCAGAAAAAAATTGTAAAA
Organism: Hermodice carunculata; assembly: GCA_964020975.1. Lineage (NCBI taxonomy): Eukaryota > Metazoa > Annelida > Polychaeta > Eunicida > Amphinomidae > Hermodice > Hermodice carunculata. The sequence goes on from OZ026616.1 coordinate 67,919,303, forward strand.
CTCAGCCATGAAGCCATCAGAGCCAGGGCTTTTATTATTTTAGAACAACTTCAAGGCTTCAAAACATTCTGTCACAGTGATAAAATTCTCACACTTCTGCTTTTGTAATTCACTAAGTTTATCATGTTGAAGGTTTGAAGACATTTTATGAAAACAAAGGTGCCAAATTAAAATCTTTTAACTTTTCCATGGTTTCTGAAGTTGAGATTTTAAAGTTACCATTCAGAACAAATCCTACATGACAGGTTTGTGAAAAACGGTGCTACTGAAATTGCAAGACCAGTTACTTACCTCATAAACTTATCTCTCACAGTGTCCGAAGTTCCCACGGATTTGAAAACAGCAAAGGTAATCCCACTTTTCAAAAAGGGGAACAGGAATTATGAGGGAACTTACAGACCTGTATCTATTTTACCTATTTTCTCAAAACTTTTTGAGAAAGTTGTATATAAACAATTTTATGATTACCTATGCAACCATTACCTGATTTACAAGTATCAGTCCGGTTTTCGTGCATGCTTTTCCACGTGGACAGCTGTTACATTTTATGTGATTTAATCAGGTGAAACGTGGATAAAGGTTTATACACAGGTATGGTTTTAATTGATTTACAGAAAGCGTTCAACACGGTGAATCACCAGATTTTGTTGCAGAAGTTGAGAGCAATAGGGACAGATGAATCTGTAACCAGGTGTTTTTTTTGTCATACTTGACCAATCGTGATCAATTTGTCTCTGTTTACGGGATAGTATCCAACACGGGACCCATATTTTGCGGTGTTCCCCAAGGATCTATTTTCAGTCCTTTGTTGTTTATTGTCTACGTTAATGACATGGAAAGTAGTGTAACATGTGAACTGTTTTTATATGCAGATACCTCGACCCTTTTGGTTTCAGGAAACAGTGTTGCCCAAATTAAACAAACGCTAAATGAGAATATAATTGCACTCCACAAATGGCTCGTAATGAACAAACTGTCACTACATTTGGGAAAGACAGAGAGTATTTTGTTTGCTACAAAGCATAAACTAAAAAAGAATTCTTGTCTCAGTTTAGTATGTAATAATGTAAACATCAATGTGAAATCAAATGTGGAATACTTGGGTTTAGTTTTGGATCAATATCTATCATGCGATGTTACTGGATCCAATACAATAAAAAAAGTTAACAGTGGTCTCAAATTTTTGTATAGAAAGGGTTTTTTGTTTAATGCCAAAGAAAAGCTGATGTTATATTCAACTTTGCTTCAACCGTTTTTTGGACTATGCATGAGTATCATGGTACTGGAGTCTGAAAGCAAATTTTAAACATAGACTGCAAACAGCACCGAAGAAAATGGTCCGATACACTCTGTCTCTTGATACAAGAGATCATGTGGGTGCAGCCAATTTTGCCATGTTAAACTGGTTAGATGTCACATCAAGAGTAAAATTTTCATCTCTAAATGTAATGTTCAAAATTAAACAACCACAAGCTCCAGAATATTTTTATGATCTTCAACTGACCAATACCACCCATAATATAAAGACAAGACACAGTCAAGGCTCATTTGTCTTACTACATGTTAGAAGTCAAGGAAAAAAATTCATTTGTCTATAATGGTGAGAAGCTCTGGAATGGACTCCTGAATGAATGAAAGAATTCACCGTCCAAACAGATATTTAAAAAAAAGTTGTGAATTTTTTTTGAGGGAGTCAATGTTTGCAGTAGAAAACTCACAATATGTTTCTTAAAAGGGAGCTGTTTATTTTAAAACTTGGTACTTTTATGAGGTGACAAGTTGGTTGCCCATGGGCTGTACAGAAGACAGCATATGTGCTGCCATCTGTAGAGCTTTAGGGTAACTAACGAAACTACATTCTAGTCAGCCATGGCTCAAGCCATAAATATTATCTTTTTACCAAAATATGTAAATGCCTTAAGAATAGTGCTATTTTTCTTTTGTATGATGTAGAATATATATTTTTTCTGCATGTAATTTATATGTATGTCCAATTTTTAGTTAAAAATCTATATTTCGCCATTTACAGCATATGTGCTGCCATATGTATAGGTTATTGGGAAACTTAGGAATCTACATTTTAATCAGTCACGGCTCGAGCCATAAATATCACCTTTTTACTAAAATATATGCATGTCTTGAGAATATTGCTATTTTTTCTTTTGTATGATATAGAATATATGCATATTTTTCTACCTTTAATTTATATGTATGCTCAATTTTTAGTTAATAATCTATATTTCACCATTTACAGCATATGTGCTGCCAACTGTATAGCTTTCGGGAAACTAAAAAATCTCCATTTTAGTCAGTCATAGCTGGAGCCATTATTATTATCTTTTTACCATAATATATACATGTCTTAAGAATAGTGCTATTTTTCTTTTGTATTATGTAGAATATATAGATTTTTCTGCATTTAATTTATATGTATGCTCAACTTTTAGTTAAAAATCTGTATTATATTTAACCAAAGTGTTTATTTATACCCAGGTGCTATGCCTATGGACCGCTACAGAAATAAGCCAAGCTAGTATGTGCTGGCGGTCCTGCTCAATAGATGTTTCTAGTTAGCAGGCGCACCAGCCCTGGACTCTGTCTGTCCGTAACGGCTGAGCTACTTGCACTATGGCCACAGATTTTAGTCAGCGATCCCGGCTATTTAATACTTTGCTCTATATTTCATTGTATGTTTACATGACTTGGTATGTGATTGTGAATGTAACTATGTACATATTAATTTTTATTTCCCCGATATTCGGGGTTAATACAAAAATAATAATAATAATAATAATAATAATAATAATAATAATAATAATAATAATAATAATAATAATAATAATAATAATAATAATAATAATAATAATAATAATAATAATAATAATAATAATTGGGGGAGCGCTGCCACTCTCCAGGCTGTTGGCATTGCGCAGAGCCATACAGCGGAAAACACCAGAATCAATTATAGTTATGACACGGTGGAAAAAATATTGTGACAATGTCATAAGCATGCGCACCTGTTTGTGCCAACATGGTGGCTTCAGGCAAGGGAGAACTAAAAGTGTGAAATAAAATTTCCGATTTTCTCTCATTACGGGACAGCAATAAGGTAATTAACCACGTTTGCACATCAAAATTAGACCGAAGATTTAATATGCATACATGTCAATGCACATTTATACTCCAGAAAGCAATTGTAACAGGTTTTGTTTCTGGTGACAGTGACGCCGAGAGGGACCGCTTGAACACTGACTGGTAAACTAAGTCATATTTTGCATTTTGTCGCGTTGTTTGTGGGGGAAATAGCATTCCACTCCACACGGATTTTGGTGCATTGCATGTGCCTCGGAGACCATGTCCATCGGTCATAGTTCTACATTCTCAGTCTGATGATGAATGTCCAAAAAAAGAAGGAGCTTAACCTGAAATAGCCCCATTTCTGAGGCATCGACGGTGTTGTTTTGATATGGGCACCATCTCCGCCTCATGTGTTTCACGCAGACCTTTCAATAAAAAACCTCAATTGCACGATATACGTAAATGTTCCTGTCCAGTGTCTCATATCTATGGGTTCCTTGAAAGTCTTTGTCATTCATGTTGTATTTTGGTAAAGTTTCATGACATCGGGAACAAGATATTGACTTCGTTTTCTGCGCCACTGATAGAATTCCGCCTCCAAATCATGATCGCTGCCATTGCCGTGCAAGAAAAAAGCTTGAGCGTGCGATATTGAATGCTTTTGCGCGTGTGTGACACAAATGCATGTCCTTACCCACAGGGAAATTCAGCAGTGTGCATTGTGTAACGAGAACTCCTGGAAATGTTTATTTGGGTCACGCACGCGCAAGCCTACTTCTTGCAAGGCAATGGCAGCGGTCACGATTTGGAGGTGGAATTCTATCAGCAGCACAGAAAACGAAGTCAATATCTTTTTCCCAAGGTCATGAAACTTTACCAAAATGTTCGGGTTCGATTCTTGTCCTGGGCAGCATGTGGAAAAAGTTCCTACCACTTGAACCGTGCACGGTGGTTTATCCCGAGTTCTTCGGTTTCCTCCGCTAGGCAAGGTAGGAAGTATACGCCAACATCTGTGCCATGGAGAGTGACTCGATAAGTCAATGCTTGACTTCTTTCACAATCCATGTAAAACAAATGTGTCTATACTTTTTATAGGGAATAAAATACTGACTTCGTTTTCTGCGCGGCTGATAGAATCCTGCCCCCCAAATCGTCACCACTGCCATTGCCGTGCGAGAATTAAGCTTGCGCGTGCGTGGCAGCAAATAAACGTTTCCATCTGGTCTCTTTACACGTAACTTAATTTTCCTGTGGGTTAAGGTCATGCATTTGTCTTACGCATGCGCAAAACCATTCAATGTCGCACGTTCACGTGAGAGCAGAACATTCATGCAAGTTACACGCATGCGCAAGCTTTATTCTCGCACGGCAATGGCAGTGGTCATGATTTTGGGGCGGAATTCTATCAAATTGGAATCTTGCTAGATGCGACCCTCGCCATCATTCTGCTTCAATATTGGTATTCTTATATGGTCCTGGCAGGACCATATTGGAATTCCTATTCAGTCCTGGACAGCACCATATCAATTTGATAAACTTCTGATTTTATTCACACATGGAAAAATTTTAAAATTTCAGGTATGGTCTTGGACCATAGTGGAATTCCAATACAGTCCTGATTACTAAACAGCCCCAGGGCCCAATCCTGTGCAGCCTGCCAGTCACCCATCTTGGACCCATTCATAATGACAAGTTAACAAAATGGCAGTTGACGTCTCTTTTAAATTGCACAAAATTGAGCTTGGATACGGTTACTTCGATGTTTCAGTAGAAACAAGAAATGAGTTATTCCACAAAACTACTAATCACTGTAATTTTCAGCACTGAATACGATTCCAATATGGCCACACCATATTGGAATTCTGCAGTGGCACAGCACATAAAGGGAATATTCTAGTCTTTCTTAAGACCCTTTCTTAGTTAATTCGTTATAAAACAAAATAGGTAATGAATATTATAAAAATTAATGAGGGGGTGGTTAAAGCGTCGAGCTGAACAAGCCCATGCCCCAAAGTGGTCCTGGATAGGAGTGAAGAAAGGGTCTTTTAAATTCCACAGGGTTCCAGTCACATCTGTTTGGCGGCGCTGATGTGCCAGTCAAAAAATACACCTGTCGGACAACAACCACCTGAAACACGCAGATACACTTTGATAACACATATTGCTGCAGGTCTATGGCCGGGCAATAGTGTCGGAGGACCATGAACTGTGCTGGCAGCTGTGGTACAGAAGTCTGGTTGACATCCAACAGAGGAACAAAGTTGAAATTAATGTTGCATCATACAGCCAAATATTAGCACCAATGGTGATTTTGCAAGCTTACCGGCTGGGACTACATAATAGATCTGTTGCATCATGCTGCATGTAGAATACAGTAGTCTAAAATAGAGAATTATGTTCTTTTCATATTTATTGTATAATTATGTACTCTAACAAATAAAATATACTTGCATCTTCTATGATCTACTCAGCAGAAGCTGTTCCAATTCCAATGCCAATGGACAAGCTTCTTCTTATGGGTTTACTGGGCAACTTAAATTTGCTACTGGGCTGCATATTGCCAAAGCTTCTGTGCTACTGTTCTCAGCACTGTTCTGACAGTAAGCCAATCTTGCTTGCCCATTGCCGTATCATGCTGCAACCCGTGTCATCAAAGAGTACCTGTTCCGTGATCGGCTGTCCCCCGACTGAGTGCATATAATGTATAATGCAAGATGAATTTCGAGTTTGTGAACCTCTGCTGGATGTCGCCCAGACTTCTGTACCACAGCTGCCAGTGCAGTTCATGGTCCTCTGACACTGTTGCTTGGCCATAGACCTGCTGCAACACGTTATCAAAGTGCACCTGTGTGTTTAAGGTGGCTGTTGCCTTGCTGGTGTTTTTTTTTTTTTCCGCACCGCACCCCCATTTTTTGTGAATTTTTATGTTCTTTTTTGGGGCAGGGACACTCCCGGGGACTTCGAGGTCTGAATTTCCTCACCAAGTGGCGCTGCAACTTTTTCTAATGTTTTATGTTTTTTTTGTGTTTTTGCTATTTTTACCTCAGCTGACTTGTCAGTCAGCTGAGGTTTTTTGAGGGTCCGTCGTCCGTCCGTCCGTCGGTCGTCCACAATTCACATTTTCGACTTCTTCTCAAAAACCGTCAGCCACATTCACTTCAAACTTGGTGGAGATATGCCTTGGGTGGATCTCTACCAAGTTTGTTCAAATGGTCATGGTCCAGTGATTTTTGGATTTTTAATGAATTTTTTTCGTCTTTTTTGGGTAAATCTTAAAAAATCTTCTTCTCCGAAACCACACACCCAATTGCTTTGATATCACACAGGAACACTCCCTGGGACTCCTAGTTCTTAATTTTTTCACCAGGTGGTGCTGCAATTTTTTCCTAATTTTTTATGAATTTTTGTGTGTTATAGCTATTTTCGACTTCTTCTCCAGAACCATCACTCAGATTAAGCTGAAACTGGTGGATATGTTCCTTGTAGAAGGGTCAAACAAAGTTGTTCACTATGTGGGAATGCTGCGGATTCCTGATTTTTAACGATTTTTTCAATTCGGGTACTTATCAGTCAATGCAGCTTTCCTATTGATTACTATGGAAGTCAATGGGCATTCTAATGCTAATTCACATTTTTGACTTCTTCTCCAAAACCGTCATCTAGATTAACTTCAAACTTGGTGTTAATGTACCTTGGATGGGTTTCTACCAATTTTGTTCACGTGGTCATGCTCCAGTGATTTTTGGATTTTTAATGAATTTTTGTTGTTGTTTTTTTTGGACAAATCTTAAAAAATCTTCTTTTCCGAAAGTGCTTACCCAATTGCTTTGATATCACACAGGAAGACATCTAGGGACTCCTTGTTGTTAATTTGTTCACCAGGTGGCGCTGCAGTTTTTTTCTAATTTTTTTTGTGAATTTTTGTGTGTTCTAGCTATTTTCGACTTCTTCTCCAGAACCGTCACTCAGATTAAGCTTACACATGGTGGATATGTTCCTAATGGAAGGGCCAAACAAAGTTGTTCACTATGTGGGAATGCTGCGGATTCCTGATTTTAGCTCAGCTGACTTGTCAGTTCATAGAGCTGTGGGGTCACAGTGCAACATACATGAATTTATACTCTTCATTATAACTTGAGAACTACTTGAACTTTGATGTTGCACTTGTAAGTGTTCTTCTATAAAGGTCAGACTTACTCAGAACATGGTGTCCTTGATCCTTTCCCAAGTTCATAGAGCTGCAAGTGTGATGAATGTCCAGATCAGCTGAGGCTCGGGCTGTTCACACAGCCCTCTTGTTTACTTCTTCTCCGGAATCTTTACTCAGATTAAAATAAAACACGGTGGATATATTCCTTGTGGCAGGGTCAAACAAAGCTGTTCACTATGTGGGAATGCTGTGGATTCCTGATTTTTACCTCAGCTGACTTGTCAGTCAGCTGAGGTTTTTTTGAGGGTCCGTCCGTCGTCCGTCCGTCCGTCGTCCACAATTCACATTTTCGACTTCTTCTCCAAAACCGTCAGCCAGATTCACTTTAAACTTGGTGGAGATGTGCCTTGGGTGGGTCTCTACCAAGTTTGTTCAATTGGTCACAGTCCATTGCTTTTTGGATTTTTAATGAATTTTTTTGTTCTTTTTTGGGTAAATCATAAAAAATCTTCTCCGAAACCGCTCACCCAATTGCTTTGATATCACACAGGAACACTCCCTGGGACTCCTAGTTCTTAATTTGTTCACCAGGTGGCACTGCAATTTTTTCCTAATTTTTAGCTCAGCTGACTTGTCAGTCAGCTGAGCTTATCTTATGGTCCTCCGTCCGTCGTCCGTCAACAATTTACATTTTCGACTTCTTCTCCGAAACCGTCAGCCAGATCCACTTCAAACTTGGTGGGGATGTGCCTTGGGTGGGTCTCTACCAAGTTTGTTCAATTGGTCATGGTCCATTGATTTTTGGATTTTTAATGAATTTTTTTGTTCTTTTTTGGGCAAATCTTAAAAAATCTTCTTCTCTGAAACCGCTCACCCAATTACTTTGATATCACACAGAAACACTCCCTGGGACACCTAGTTCTTAATTTGTTCACCAGGTGGCGCTGCAATTTTTTTCTATTTTTTTATGAATTTTTGTGTGTTATAGCTATTTTCGACTTCTTCTCCAGAACCGTCACTCAGATTAAGCTGAAACATGGTGGATATGTTCCTTGTAGAAGGGTCAAACAAAGTTGTTCAGTATGTGAGAATGCTGCAGATTGCTGATTTTTAACGATTTTTTCCATTCGGGTACTTATCGGTCAATGCAGCTTTCCTATTGATTACTATGGAAGTCAATGAGCATTCTAATGCTAATTCACATTTTTGACTTCTTCTCCAAAACCGTCATGCAGATTAACTTCAAACTTGGTGGGGATGTACCTTGGGTGGGTGTCTACCAGGTTTGTTCAAACGGTCATGCTCCAGTGATTTTTGGATTTTTAATGAATTTTTTTGTTCTTTTTTTGGACAAATCTTGAAAAATCTTTTACTCCAAAACCGCTTACTCAATCACTCTGATATCACAGGAGAAGACACCTAGGGACTCTGTGTTCTTACTAATTTTTTATGAATTTTTGTGTGTTCTAGCTATTTTCGACTTCTTCTCCAGAACCTTTGCTCAGATTAAGCTGAAACATGGTGGATATGTTCCTCCTAGAAGGGTCAAACAAAGTTGTTCACTATGTGAGAATGCTGCAGATTCCTGATTTTTAACGATTTTTTCCATTCGGGTACTTATGGGTTAATGCAGCTTTCCTATTGATTACTATGGAAGTCAATGAGTATTCTAATGCTAATTCACATTTTCAACTTCTTCTCCAAAACCGTCATGCAGATTAACTTCAAACTTGGTGGGGATGTACCTTGGGTGGGTGTCTACCAGGTTTGTTCCAATGGTCATGTTCCAATGAATTTTGGTTTTTTTATGATTTTTTTTTTCAAAAATCTTTACAAAAGTTTTAACATGGGAATTTCTTGTAATGGTTATAACTTAAATAATTTTGGCCAGATTTACTTGAAACTAGGTGGGGATGTGCCTTGGGTGGATCTCTACCAAGTTTGTTCAAATGGTCACGCTCTATTGATTTTTGGAATTTTTATGATTTTTTTTCGTTTTTGGGGGGCAAACCTTAAAAACTCTTCACCTGTGAAACTGCTCACCCAGTTGTTTTGATATCGTTCATAGACACTCCCAGGGACACATAGTTCCCAATTTGTTCACCAGGTGGCACTGCAATTTTTTCTATTTTTTTTTTAATGAATTTTTTATATGGTTTTGTTATTTTTCACTTGTTCTCAGAACTGTCAGTCAGATTAAAGTGAAATGTGATGGATATGTTCTTGTGGAAGGGTCAAACAAAGCTGTTTACTAGGTGGCACTGCTTTAGATTCCTGATTTTTAAGTATTTTCAACTCGGGTACTTATCGATCAATGCAGCTTTCCTATTGATTACTATGGAAGTCAATGGGTATTCTAGTGCTAATTCACAGGACAACTGACACAAAATTTACTGTTTACTTGATAACTTGAGATCTGTTTTGAGTTAGTACTGTGATGTTGCACATGTTAATGTTTTTTTGTATGAAGGTCATGCTCAGACAGAACATGAATGACTTTGACCTCATTTCTGGGGTCACAGTGCAATATACATGAATTTTACTCTTCATTATAACTTGAGAACTACTTGAACCTGGATGTTGCACATGTTAGTGTTCTTTTATAATGGTCAGACTTACTCAGAACATGGGTGACCTTGATCCTTTCCCAAGTTCATAGATCTGCAAGTGTGATGAATGTCAAGATCAGCTGAGCATGGGCTGTTCACACAGCCCTCTTGTTTATGAATTTTTGTGTGTTATAGCTATTTTCGACTTCTTCTCCAGAACCATCACTCAGATTAAGCTGAAACATGGTGGATATGTTCCCTGTAGAAGGGTCAAACAAAGTTGTTCACTATGTGGGAATGCTGTGGATTCCTGATTTTTAACGTTTTTTTCAATTCTGGTACTTGTCGGTCAATGCAGCTTTCCTATTGATTACTATGGAAGTCAGTGGGTATTCTAATGCTAATTCACATTTTCGTCGTCTTCTCCAAAACCGTCATCCAAATTAACTTCAAACTTGGTGGCAATCTACTTTGGGTGGGTTTCTTCCAATTTTGTTCAAATGTTCATGCTCCAGTGATTTTTGGATTTTTAATGAATTTTTTAGTTCTGTTTTTTTGGACAAATCTTAAAAAATCTTCTTCTCCGAAACTGCTTACCCAATTGCTTTGATATCACACAGGAAGACATCTAGGGACTCCTTGTTGTTAATTTGTTCACCAGGTGGCGCTACAGTGTTTTTCTAATTTTTTATGAATTTTTGTGTGTTTTTTGTGCTATTTTCGACTTCTTCTCCAGAACCGTCACTCAGATTAAGCCTACATGTGGTGGATATGTTCCTTATGGAAGGGCCAAACAAAGTTGTTCACTATGTGGGAATGCTGCAGGTTACTGATTTTTAATGATTTTTTCAATTCGGCTCCTTTGGGGTAAATGCACCTTTACTATTGATTACCATGTAAGTCAATGGGCATTCTAATGCTAATTTACATTGTCGACTTCTTCTCCAAAACCGTCATCCAGATTTACTTCAAACTTGGTGGCAATGTACCTTGGGTGGATGTCTACCAAGTTTGTTCCAATGGTCATGTTGCAATGAATTTGAATTTTTTTATGATTTTTTTTCAAAAATCTCTACAAGATTTATAATAGGAAAGTTTAACATGGGAATTTCTTGTAATGGTCATAACTTTTATAATTTTGACCAGATTTACTTCAAATGTGGTGGGGATGTGCCTTGGGTGGATCTCTACCAAGTGTGTTCAAATGGTCATGCTCTATTGATTTTTGGATTTTTTATGAATTTGTTTGTTTTTTGGGGGGGCAAACTTTCAAAATTCTTCTCCTCTGAAACTGCTCACCCAATTGCTTTGATATCGTACATAGACACTCCGGGGGACACCTAGTTCCCAATTTGTTCACCAGGTGGCGCTGCAATTTTTTATGAATTTTTTGTATGGTTTTGCTATTTTTCACTTGTTTTCAGAACCGTCCCTCAGATTAAGCTGAAATGTGATGGATGTTTATTTATGTGGAAGGGTCAAACAGTTGTTTAGTAGGTGGCACTGCTTTGGGTTCCTGATTTTTAAGGATTTTCAATTACGGTACTTACCAGTCAGTGGAGCTTTCCTATTGATTACTATGTAAGTCAATGGGCATTCTAATGCTAATTCACAGGACAACTGACACGAAATTTACTGTTTACTTGATAACTTGAGATCTGTTTTGAGTTAGCTACACATGCTAATTATTGTGTATGAAGGTCATGCTGAGACAGTACATGAATGACCTTGACCTTGTTTGTGGGGTCACAGTGCAACATACATGAATTTTACTCTTCATTATAACTTGAGAACTACTTGAATTTTGATGTTGCGCATGTAAGTGTTCTTCTATAGAGGTCAGACTTCCTCAGAACATGGTGTCCTTGATCCTTTCCCAAGTTCATAGAGCTGCAAGTGTGATGAATGTCAAGATCAGCTGAGGCACGGGCTGTTCACACAGCCCTCTTGTTAATGATTTTTTCAGTTCGGGTACTTATCGGTCAATGCAGCTTTCCTATTGATTACTGTGCAAGTCAATGGGCATTCTAATGCTAATTCAAATTTTCTACTTCTTCTCTAAAACTGTTATCCAGATTGACTTCAAACTTGGTGGCAATGTACCTTGGGTGGGTTTCTACCAGATTTTTCAAATGGTCATGCTCCATTGATTTTTGGATTTTTAATGATTTTTTTTCTCTTTTTGGGGGGCAAAGCTGACAAAATCTTTTTCTGTACAACCACTCACCAAATTGCTTTGATATTGCATAAGAACACTCCTAGGGACTCCTAGTTCTTAATTTGTTCACCAGGTGCCTCTGCAATTTTTTTCAAATTTTTCATGAATTTTATTGTGTTTTCATTACTTGTCACTTTTTCACCAGATCCGTGTCTCAGATTAAGTTGAAACTTTGTGGATATGTCCCTTGTGAAAGGGTCAAGCAAAGATGTTCACTAAGTACCACTGCTGTGGATTCCTGATTTTTAATATTTTTTTTTTTTTTCAATTCAGGTACTCATCAGTAAAGACACTTTTCTATTGCTTAAGTTATGCGAGTCAATGGGCATTTGAATGCATACTGATGGAAATTCACATTTTGGACTTCTGTGAAGAAACTGTGCGTCAGATTTACTTCAGACTTGGTGGCAATGTACTTTGGGTTGGTCTCTACCAATTTTGTTCAAATGGTCGTGCTCTTGTGATTTTTGTTAGCTCTGCTGACTTGTCAGTCAGCAGAGCTTACAGAATCTGTTTGCGTCCGTCTGTCCGTCCTTCCGTCCATCCGTCTGTCCTTAGACTTTTTATATTTTCGACTTCTTCTCAAAAACCGCTACATAGAATGTTTTGATTTTGCACATGGATGATCCCCAGGTGGACCTCTACCAAGTTTGCGAAGGAGATGATGATGCAATAATTTGTCTATTTTTTATGATTTTTTAAATTTATTTTTTGAAAAAAATTAAAATTTCTTCATCTTAAGAACTACGAAGCCAATTGCTTTGATATTGCACATAGGGTCATCTGGGGTCAAATAGTTCTTATGTTGGCCACCAGGTGGCGCTGTGATTTTTTCCTATTTTTTTATGGATTATTGCCTGTTAAGGCTATTTTCGACTTCTTCTCCAGAACGGCTGAACAGAATTGCTTAGAATTTTATCTGAATATAGTTGGACATTAAACAATGAAAGTTTGCGAAAATAATATGGATATGTTAATTTTAGGCAAAGTTATGGGATATCAAACTTCGCAACTGTAAGGAAGTGCTGCAGCTGTATATATATATATATATATATATATATATATATATATATATATATATATATATATATATGTGGCAATACAGTGCATATATTACACTATTGTATTTACCCTTTAGACTTCTTCTCAAAAACCACTGCATGGAATGTTTTAATTTTGTACATGGATTTTGCCCAGGTGAACCTCTACCATGTTTGCAAAGGAGATGATGATGCAATAATTTTTTTATTTTTAATGAATTTTGTATTTATTTTTTGAAAAAAAAAAAAAATTCTTCATCTCAAGAACTACGTGGCCAATTGCTTTGATATTGCACATAGGGTCACCTGGGGTGAACTAGTTCTCATTTTGGCCACCAGGTGGCGCTGCGATGTTTTCCCTGTTTTTTTATGAAGTTTTTGGTATTAAGGCTATTTTCGACTTCTTCTCCAGAACAGCATGATAGAATTGCTTAAAATTTTGTCAAAATATAGTTGGACATTAGACAATGAAAGTTTGCGAAAATAATGTGGATATGTTAATTTTTGACAAAGTTATGCTATATCAGACTTTGCGACTGTAAGTGAGTGCTGCCACTGTACATCTGCAGCCATTGAAACAGCAAGGTATGTCAATTGATAATACATGTACTACCATGGACAAGTCAGGTCGCCCTATTCAATTTTGTTTCCTGAATAAAAGCAGATCCAGTCAGCAGAGCACAGGATCATCATGATCCTCTTGTTTTTTTTTATGATTTTTTTTTCAAGAATCATTTTAAAAGTTTTTCAATAGGAAAGTTTAACATGGGAGTTTCTTGTAATGGTTAATTATATCTGAAATAATTTTTGCCAGATTTGTGCCAAACTTGGTAGGGATGTACCTTTTATAAGTGTCTACCTATTTTGTGCAAATGGTCATGCTCCAGTTATGTTTGGACCTTGACCTCATTCTCAAGGTCACAGGACAACTGACATGAAATTTACTGGTCATTTGATACCTCGAGGTCTGTTTTGAGTTAGGACCTTGATGTTGCACATGTTAATGTTTCTCTATGAAGGTCATGCTTAGACAGTACCTTAATGACCTTGACCTCATTACTGGGGTCACAGTGCAACATACATGAATTTTACTCTTCACTATAACTTGAAAACTACTTGAACTGGGACCTTGATGTTGTACATGTTAGTGTTCTTCTATAAAGGTCAGACTTACTCCGTACATGGGTGACCTGGATCTTATCCCAAGTTTGCAGAGCTGCCAGTGTGATGAATGTCTATGTCAGCTGAGCATGGGCTGTTCACACAGCCTTCTTGTTAAGATATGGGATTAAATATGACTGTATTTTCACAAAATGGCATGTCACAACACATATTTTGAAATTTTCTTTGGTATTGTAAATTTTTACAACAAAACATAAATGAATAACTTAGCATTTTATGTAATTTACTAATCATGATCTTTTGATTAGAACTTAACATCAAAGCAAATGATGACACCGAATACCAGGAAATAAAATGTATTTCATTCTCTAAATTTGAGTATCTTCAATTATAATAAACTTGGAAGAACCTATCAATAATAGCAGATTAGCATAACTTCACTACTATACCCATCTATAAAGAGCAGATTCATTGCCTTTCATTTAAAAAATAGACTTTTACAGTTAGTATTTTTTTAAGATACAGTTCTCAAATAAACCAAAGTAGATGTGACCCTCTTCGGAAGCTGCAAATACTACATTTAAGTTAATTTTAAACAGTATATTCAGCTTAAACTTAAGATTACTATACGTCCATGTCCCTGTGTCATAGGTTCGTGTTGACAGAAAAAGTATGAATATCATCTCAAACACACTTCCACTGTGAGGGAATTTTTGTTTTATTTGTACCTTCCGATATGCTATAATAACATAAAGGAAAGTAGCATTGTGGCAAAAATGCACAATAGGAGCTTGACAGTGCTGCCACCTAACGTCACTTTCGTGGAAATTGGCAGTGTGCACCAAGAAAAGTCGCTATCTTGCTGAGGTGAGTGAAATTTGCAAATTTTGTAATAGAAATGGCATACTTCAAGTATATTACCCAACAGATGAAACTCAAATCGTATATAGAAACTACCTATATACAATTTCATTCACTTGGAGGTTGCTGTTTGAAAGCTTACATGTAGAGTGGCCGATAAAAAGGGATGTTTGATGATGTAAAGCCTAACGGTTTTGATGGATCTTTTCATTGGAGAGTGTCTTGAAACATAATGAAAGTTACAAAACAAACAATTCAGACTATTTACAGCTTGCAACTGGAAAAGATTCAAACACAAAAAGGATTGTAACTCTCACAGTCTGAAAATTACATGCTCTAAAAGGGGGGATTCTTGTCAGGTAAAATCTGATCATCTATTGGAATGATGGCTCTGAGTTATCTACCCCTGGGCCAGCTGTCAACTACAACGAGTTTAACCAAACCCATTATTAGTATTAATTTTATTTGGGTCTTCCTGTTTCCTATTGATACAGCTATGATTTTAACTATTAGATAGGCCTAATTCTTTTGAATTAAGGCCTTTTAGCTTGTTTGGCCAGATAGGTCTACAGGCATGTAGGCCTAAGCTTAGGTCTATCCATTTTGACAATTATGTTCGGCCTAAGCTCAATACCTTGGATCAATTTCTCAAACTGTCCCTTTAGTAAGTCTGTCTTAATTAATAATAATCCCTGTGGGAAACATTATGGTACGCCTCATTTTGTTTCTCTCTGGCGTCAGTGTTGTGGGAAATTAGAGGTTTGGTTGGCCATGAAATTATAGACCTGCATGTAATAGGCCTATTAACATTTAAGATGGACATACATTATCTTTGATTAAACACAGTTTTTTAAGTTGGTGCTAAAATTAACATTTTATGCCTAGAAAAAGTTTTGTTTGAGGGTAACCAATCAATTAAGCTGCCTTTTCATCATACTGCTAATTTAATCTGTGTTTTAAATCATTTCTGTAGTGCACGATGCCTCGTCCGTACACAGGAAAAACACAGGCTGACCGCCAAAAAAAGTGGAGAGACAAAAAAATGAAGGATGAAAAATTCAGGCAAAAGGAAAGAGAAAGGAAGCACAAGACAAGAATTTATAGGAAAGATCTTACTCCAAAGGAACTAGAGGAAAGCAGAAGAAAAGGACGCGAATTTCAGCAGCTCAGACGGAATAGATTGAAAGAGATTAAAAAACAGAAAATGAAAGAGTGTGAAGGGACAAATGAAACTGTGGAAAGTTGCGAATCAACCAGGAGATCACAGCGCATTCGTGAAAAGGAACCAGAAGAAGTAAGCTGTACAACAATTATAAACATTTAAAGGACGGCTAAGACACCAGAAACAAATCCCACTTTAATCAATCCTAGCTCAAAATGTATTTGCGTTGGGATAACAAATCATATATATATGTGTAATCATCATACTCCAAAAAATTTATGTGTCCCGTATTTAGGTGTCTGTGATGTTAATTGTTGAATAAACAATTGGAAGATGACTGCAAAGCTCCACCCCATAAATGTTGACATAAGTCACTAATTATTTGTGTTAAAATCATAATTACACTGGCATGTTAATCCTGACATATTGGAAACAAGAAATGATCCTGTGATTTTTTTTATGTTTGGGTTAGTTTTTCTGTTATCCATCCTCAAAGTTTGACATTTCAATTTCCCTTTTGAGTTCCAGGTTGTTCATTTTCTTCATTTCAAAGAAAAAGAACGAAACAAAATTTTGAAAATCGCTGAATCATTTTAGCAGTTCAGATATTACAGAATCAAAAGCCTTTAACCAGATTAAATTTGGCCCAGCCGTTTTCTTGGAATATATAACCATTCCTAGGTGGGGTTCTCGTCTTATTATCTTTTCTGAGATAACAAGCTTTAAAGGCATTTGATGTTGATTGTTTGCCTCTGAAACAATACTGTTTGCTCAAGTTGAGCTGATATTTGTACAAAATGTAGTCAATATCGTTCCTTAACATTTGGAGAGGTTGTCAATCAATTAATGGTCAATCACATGAATAAAAGAGCCTTTGAAGTACGGAAAATATTATTCAGCGACGTGTCAAAAGGAGACAGCGACAATCTGGTTTCAAAGTGTGACATCATGGAGGCAACACTTTGGGCCCCGTGACCTCAAGCGTGGCAACGAAAGTTGTGTTGCCTTGTTTCGCTGGGTCAGCCTACAGCTGGTGGTGGTCAGTCAATGGGTGGCGGGTTTGGTCGTCCGCCCCCTACCTCTTCATCCTGTTTTTAGGGATAGTATTTTATTGGTTTTACTCCTGTCTGTATACTTTATGTATTTAGCTTGCTAGACTTGTCTGTACACTTTGCTCAGGTAGCTCATCATTGTTTTGTAGTTATTTTCTCAATGAGTTTCATTTCTCTTTCCAACTTGAATTTTTGTATTACTATTTTGTGTGTTTTCTCTTATGTTCACATTTATGCTTATTTTGATGTGTTTATTTGCATTTTTCCTTCCTCATCCTTGGGTTTCGATAAATATTATTATGTATGTGGGTATATGTGATTAAAGTGCCACTTTTTTCCCACGGCTGTCTTTGGTGTGCAGGACCACTGGGGTAATCCATCGTGGCACAGCCTGTGAATGGATATTGTTTGATGATTCCTGCTGCTCCTGAACATTTACGTAAAGTATTCCTTCATTAAAACACAAAACAAGGAAGATAACTATAAAGTAATTAAAACCACTAAGGCTATGATATGTTTGATATCTTTTCCCTGCCCACAAACATACTTTTGGCATGCCGCCTGATTTCGTGGTGCCGCTGTAATACCACTCTCCTTTTGCCATGGGCCATTGCTACCTGTAGCCACATGACCAACTGTAAGGTATGATTGACAGGTGGCATTGTTCCATTTGGTGGCTGAAAACCAAAAGAATGACACTTGGACATTCGAATGTCCACATGCATGTGTGTTTTTTGCGTTTTTCTCATATTTCTACTTTAGTTAAAACCTTGAAATTTTGCCAACTTATAGAAAGGACATCAATCTTGTAAAAACTGTTAAAATATCAAAATCACCAAAAAAATTGCTAAGGTTTTTGGTGTTTTTCCTGTCCTTAACTAAATTTTTCATTCTTGGAAATTTCAATTTCTGATAATTATAGCTAATGTTGATGTGAAATTAGAGGGAAATCTTGAGCAAAGCGCACTGAAGTGCTTATAATTTAGACCTTAATATTTTTCCCACTATTTTAACACCATGGATGCTTACAAGAGGAATTGTAAGAATAATTTCATCACTCTCATCATTTTACTTCATAAGAACAACAAAACTGATTGTGTTTTAAAACCAAATAAAGAGTACACACATTATCATTTAATTACATTTAATTTTTCGTCTGTACATAAATAGCATATGGCGTACCAAACACACAGCACTATGAATATAAAATCCACAATGCAATAAAGTTGTAAATGTATATTTTCGGATAGATCGCTTATAAATGTAGTATATATGTTTGTATCCATTTGTCAATTTCAGATTCTTGTGCCCTTGATTTCTGAGCGACAAAATCAAACTCTGCAGCATACGGAAAGTACTGATGAACCCCCTCTTCCCAAGCCAATTATGTACGATGACTCGGATGAGCCTTTGATTTCAGATGAAGAAGCTGTGGTATGCAACTTTGTTAGCATTTGTGAGAGCTTCATATGTATTTGAATATTCTAGGGTAATTAAAATGTATTGTTATGAAATAGTTCTTATGGAACTGTCGATATGTTCCAATGAACTGGTATTTACAGTTAAGCCCACATTAAACTTAACAGTCACCAAACACATCAACCTTTTGCAACTTTTTTCCAACCATTTTAGTGAAAGGCAAACCTTTTTCAAACACTTTCCAAACCATTTCAAAACCTTTTCCTCTGATTGTATTAAAACCCTTTTAAACACTTTCAAACCTTTCCCTAATGGTTAACAACCATTTCACACACTTTCTCAACCTTATTGATGAAAATAAAAACCCATTGTCAACCTTTTGCAAACCCTATACAACCTTTACAAATGCCAGTACAACGCTTTGCAACACAAAAAATGTGTTTGGCTGTCAAGTTTTAGACGGGCTTAGCTGTATGCAAGCAAGGTGTGCGGAGGAAGGCTGTTGACCCAGAACAAAATTTTATCTGAAACTGCCTTAGGAGTTGGCTTGCTGGTACTTGTGTGAAAGGATTTTACGTGAATAATTGGAATATCATCTGTAGGATTCTGGTGATTAGATATGATCAATTCCACAGTTGGTGATCACTGCACGGTACGAGTTAATCGACATACAAAGGTATTATAATAATTTTGTTTATTCTAGAAATCCAAATTATATAGATATTATTTCCTTGATTATTAAACAAAAATGTTTAAATCTGAGAACGACAAAATGTTGAATATTTTGTTCAGCAACATTTGGAAGTCGTTGGCGGGGATGCAACTGGTTTGCTGCAAAATAGACGACCACAAATTGTGAAGTCTGCACACACGAATGATGAAATTCCAGAAGACACCACCCTGTGTGGGACAACTGACTCAAGGGATAAGGAACGTGAACAGTAAGATTAAATGCACAGTTCACATTATAACAATTTCTCGTTAGTTGATCCAAAGATGTAGATTTGCAGTTTTAGCATAACCTTTCTTTCTTTCTTTCTTTCTTTCTTTCTTTCTTTCTTTCTTTCTTTCTTTCTTTCTTTCTTTCTTTCTTTCTTTCTTTCTTTCTTTCTTTCTTTCTTTCTTTCTTTCTTTCTTTCCTTCCTTCCTTCCTTCCTTCCTTCCTCCTCCTTCCTTCCTTCCTTCCTTCCTTCCTTCCTTCCTTCCTTTTCCTTCCTTCCTTCCTTCTGTCGAGTAAACTTTTCTTAAAATCAAAAAGGCTTGCTTTTGATAACATGTCTAATTCATTTTGAACATTATAAATACATTTTAAATAAGGTCTGCTGAATTCAAATTTTGGACAGGCAAAAGATTTATTTTAATCGCTTGTCAAACTGGAACTAGGTGCATAGCAACAAAATCGTTATACAGTGAAACCTCATTACAACGACACTCAGATATCCGACATATTCAATATAATGACACAAATTTTCATGGCAAAAGGTTTATTTTCTTGACATATTCAGTTATATGACACATTTCATAGGGAACAGATGGTGTCATTGTAACGAGTTTTCACTGTATCTAATTTCAGTTGCCTACTGAGCGTCACTCTGCCTGCCATGAAGAAGAGAATAAATGCTGTAAAGTGTAGAGCATACAGAAAATTTAAAAAAGAAGAAGACAGTGTAGCTCATCTTGAAGGAAAAGTTTCAAGTCAACATCAGGAAATATCTCGTCTGATCTGTGCACAGCAAGTGTCTGACATTTCAGGTCCTATTAGAAGGTCAGCCACCAGGAAAAAGAGAAAGAAAAGTGTCATTATAGTGTCTCCAGTAAAATCACTTAACAGAGCACTGAGGCAAGCAGGCATTAGCCCAATAAAGGTTCCTGGCTTGCACATAAAATTAATAGCTGAGGAATCTTGTATGTGTGAGTTGTGCAAACAACCTAAAATTAAAGTCTTGTCTTTAGTGCAAGGAAAAGATGTCAAGTGCACCAGGTCGTGTGAAGCAATCTGCTCTGAGTTAGGAATGAAGAGATGCAAGAGGAAAATTAAATCAAGTGCGAAGAATAACAGTGCTGGAAGTTGCCTCAAATTACAAGCAAGGCAGAAATGTGTGTGTGTTGAGGAGTTTTTGTCCAGAGGCGGAAGTAGTGCATAAAAGAGCTGTTTGAGGTTCCATGCGACTGGACATATTTTGAAAGTGGTCATGCCACGGGGCCCTGTGATGGTGTGGGTGGGGCCTCCAAAAGATCTGCAGACAGTGCAGTGAAACAGGGTTTTTGCATTACAAATACAGATGAATATGCTGCATATGGAAATACCGAGGACGGGATGGTGTTAACGTACATCCTTATAGACAGAGATGATGTTAAGAAAAGTACCAATGAATTGGACAGGTGTACAACAACCAAGAAGGTCCAAGGTACTACGAAACTACATGCCTGTGTTCCATACGGTACAGGAGTCGCAACTAGAGACACCTGATGTTTCCAGCCATGTTGCTTTTCACGAGTATTCCACATGGGCTGCAACTGGGAAGTCCAAGACATTTGTCCCGATGTTGCTGGTATAATGGAAAGTAAAACTGCTGAGGAAGAAAATGATCAAGAACTGCCATAGAAATAGCATTCACAGGACTGCCAAAATGAGCACGTGGACCTTTTTTGGGTAATTTCACAACTGTCAATGCACTTATAATGGAGTGGTTTAACTTGTACCTTTTTTTTTTTCTAAATTCAGGCATTTCACTGAGGTGTTAAATTCATAGCTTCAAATAAACCTACCTTAAACTTTTAATTTACTGTGTTTTGACCTTCATGGTCTTGTGTCATCAGCGAAATAAGCGAAAATAAAAAATATTATTAATATTAAAAAAGTGAATTTAGAGTACATTGTATAAGTCTTCATGATGTATTATTTATAATGAATGAAACATCAAGTAGCTTCTGAGATGTTGTTCAAACCTGTGGTCAGGCATGACCAGTAAGTTGTTGCTGTGATTTATTGGTAAAAATGAATTGGTTTTGTGAGAAAAGTGGCAGAAACAGAAAACCTAGTCAGAAATCAAGTGAGTAAATCCTTCTAAGAGATAAGAGAAATTCCAGAGGGAATCAATACCTTGTTCATTAAAATTTTATGCTTAAAATAATTCAACAATTAATTTCAGAATGTCCTAAAAAAAAACATTTAACATTGTGTTTTATTGTCTTTTAACAAATATTTTTGGATATCTTTGTTGATATTGATAGTTATTTTTGAAAATTAGTTTTCCTCTGTTTGCATGATGACAATCATATAACAGGAATTCGTGTAACTTCCGATACTTCTCATAATTTAATACATTTCTGGTGCAAGTGTCTTTGGAAAGAATGTTGAAAGTGTTGTATTAAATATGCTTGGTTCTTGGGGAAAAAAGTTAAGTGAAAATTCCAATTTAGGCCAAAATAAACGAGCGCTTTTCTCTCTGGCTGGGTACCTGAAAGATATTTAAATATGAATTTCTAGACATATTTATGTTTAAAAGTAAAAACATCACTGGATATGGGTTTTGCAATTGTGATTTCCTCCATTTTCTCTGAACCATTGGCATTCCCGAATGTATACTTGGATGTATTCTTTGTGTTCAATAGAATATATATACATTTGGCTAGTGCTTTGGCTATACCTATTCTTCTGTTTTCCTTGAATAAGTTTGTAAATAAACTGAATATAAAATTCTCCAGGTGAATTTTGAAAAATCCAAGATGTCACTGTGTGGGAGAACAAAACTACCTTTATTTAGTTTCTGAAAGACAATCAAATGAGGGAATTTGTTAAGCCTTACATTACATTTTTACCTATACTTTGTCTAATGTAAATGAATTGTCAATATTTGTGGAATTTCATAACGGAAGTTACTTCTGCTTTATCACATATCTTATATACGGTGCACTGGCAACTAGTTAGCTCGTCACAAAAGTGGATTCTTGATTAAAATTACACGTCATAGTTCCTCCTCTTTCAGAAAATTTGTTAAACAGCTCTTGAATTAAATAAAATTGCTTTACCTACTTTTACACCAAATTGGTGCTTTTCATGAGAACTAGTGGTATATTTGTTTTACACATGTTTATATCTGATTTTATATGTATTACATTATTGTGTAGTTGTTGTGAGCCGTGAATTGGGTCAATTCGTCAGCGGTATCACCTCGACACAGGATAATTGAATCACTTTGGCAGCAAATTGGGTTATTTCAGCACATGCATTTGGTCACTTCGGGATATAAATTAGTCATTTCTGTGTCTTTTTGTCACTGTGAAATATAAGTGAGGCAAAAAAATTTCTTTCCCGCGGAGCACCCAAATGATTTTTTTTTGCAGATGCTGGTCAGCCGCTGTTTTTCTGTTTTAATTTTTCTCTCCCATTAGAACAAACCAGACCCAGGATGATATAAATTGCAAGCTTCTATATAAGGAATAATATTGTTGATTCTCAAACTGGTCTTTCAGTTTCTTTCTGTCATAACTAAGTTCAGGGAGGTTTATTATATCTTCTAGTGGTTCTACGTCCCAAGCTATTTAAAACTGCAACTCCATGCCCTTCCCCCACAGGTAGGTCCAAGCCCGACTCCCAACCTCTAGACTGAATACATTGGTAGGGATTAACCATAGTCCAAATAGAGGTTTCAGGTTGTCATTATCGATTATGTCTTTAAACTTTTACAATGTAATGGAGGGGGGCTCTGTGAATTAGTACTCTCTGTAATGATTGCATTCAATTGTGTGATGGTGTTTATGGACAGGCTTCTGGCAGTCTGTACAGGGAAATTGATCAGGCATCTTGATCGAAGGAATGGAATGAATGAATCAAAGAAGTCCACTCTATGATGCCAGAGTAACCTTTGAACACCTGCCGAACTGACGTGATGGTGCTGCAGTAACCCCATTGTATGCCGAAAAACGAGTCACTTCGGCATGCCGAAGTTGCACTGCTGCTGAGATGACCAGGAACCCTGAGCCTGCATGCCTCATCAGGATGCATTTCTAAATATGGACTGCCACTATTAAAACTTGTAAACTTTATATTACTGACCAAAAAGGGCTCATCATGTGTTTTGTTCTGGGATCTGCATTGATACTGGTTTCTTGCACTAGCAGACCCCTAAGCATGCTGTTTCTGAGGGTGCAGAGTATGTGACAGTCTGGTAAAAATACCCTTAAAGTGCCCACTTCACTTGCATGGGAACTTCAGAACCCAAGGTGCATTTTCAGTCATTGCATCTTGTTGTTGTTGGGTATTGTCTTTGAAGAGCTTGGGGCCGTTCATTGAAAGATATCAGCAAAATCTGCCTTGGATTAAAAAAAAAAAAAAGCTACCAAGTTGCATGCCTAAATGATGTGCCTCACATCATGGAATTCCACAGAATCAGGTGATCTTTATGAGATTTAATTCTTAGAATTGCAGAAGGTCGTAAAGATGTGTCGTCATCCACTTTTATGGCTACATTGCCAGAGCTTGACATAAACAGGTTCAGGTTTTTCACTGGTTTTCCAGCCACCAATTTTGCCACAATTTAAGACTAGTGATGGATTAAATGTCCACATAGCTCAGCATTTTTACTCTTCTGACGAAAAATTTACTTGTCTTTTACAAGATAGATGGATGGATAGATAGACTGATTGATTGATTGATTGATTTATAGATGGTATAAATCCTGGTAAGCTGACGCTGGTCTTCCCCAGGGCCCTATGACATGCGCCACGCAATCCAGCATTCACGCATGTGTATGCAATGACCTGTTGTGAGTGCATTTCTTATAGGGACCACTACTGAGTCAGGAGACTTGCAGCCTCCGCCATCGCCGCTGACATAATCAGGTACAGGTAACCCAAACATGTCCCACTAAGCCTTTGAGCAGTTAAGTGTTCACTGCATGTGAAGAGTCAAGACCCTTGGATTGGATGCAAACCCCATACATGTGAGGACCATAACCATTCGGCCACGATGACTATGAAAATGTGGTTTCCCTCAGTGTCAAGCCCGGATCACTGTTTTTCACACCTGTGTTGACGTGATGGCCAATGGCAGTGTGCAGACACAGACAGTGGACAGTTTTCCTGTCATTCTAATGTTTCCATATTAATGGATACTTCAGCATGTTCAGGAAGGAATTGTTTACACTGTGTATACACTACTCTCAATTTAGACAAAGTACATGTGCTGATGTATGTATTTGTATTATAATTTTTGTTTGTTTTTTATAGGCTGGTAAACATGGAGCCTGAAGAAGTTGCATTGACCCAATATGAAGTTGCTGATAAGATGAAGAGAATTCTTGAAGAGGCTGTACAGACAATGTGTCGGGAATGTCTGACTTTCAGTCAGTTTGTCTTTGTTTCGGGGATGCTCAACTTCAACATTGACAATCAAAGCACCACAAATATAAATCTACAGAAGATGGTTCACCGACAAGGTGCATACATGTACTTTTGCCTTGATCTTGTGCCTGTTCTATGATGGTCTTTGAAAGTCTAAAACTGCATGTCAGTGGTTGCCATTTCCATATTTGGGGTTGGTGAATAGATATATGTTTATGATAGGAAGTTAAGTGATAACTACATATAGTTACAGCCCTAATCTTGCATTAGAGATAACCATGATTAAAAACATGAAAATAACTTCTCAGGATCAAAATGAGAGTCAAACAACAGTATTATTAAAGGATAATTCATTATCTTCATAAGCATAGAAAGAGTACCCTGTCACAGTGTGGCAAGGATGTGCATGATGATAATTATGCACATTTAATACTGTGGGGTAGGAGGACAGCACTGAGAAAATGTGGGATCATTTGTCCATGGGACTATCATATTAATGAAACCCAGGAGAAAAACACAGCTTTTGTTTCGTTACAAGTAAATTTTAGAATCCCTGGCCCAATGTTTTATTTATTTTACTGCTGCAGGTTCTGATGGTGAGAGGGCTGAGCAGAATGACCCAAATACCAATTTGTCGATGAAACAAGAACTCCAGCAGGCACAGTGTCAGTACGCTGCTGACAGTATCACCAGCCAGCACAAAGAGTTGGAGACATCTGCAAGTATGTGGCACATACTGCCGTATCCCTCATATTAGGAAGGGCTGTCCCTCCATCACCGTGTTTTCCACCACAGGCAAAAGTTTATATTGTGCATGCATCTGTTTGACTTCTCCAAAACTGTCAGCCAGATTCACTTCAAACTTCGTAGCAATGTTACTTGGGTGGGTCTGTACAAATTTGTTCAAATAGTCACACTCCAGTGATTCTTCGATTTTTTATGAATTTTTTTGTTCTTTTTCTTGAGCAAATCTTAAAAAATGTTGTTCTCCAAAACCGCTCACCCGATTGCTTTGATATCACACGTGAACACTCCAGGGGACTCCTAGTTCTTATTTTGTTCACCAGGTGGCACTGCGATTTTTTTTCTATCATTTTATGATTTTTTGTGCGTTTGGCTTTTTTCAACTTCTTTTCCAGAACCGTCACTCAGATTAAGCTGAAACATGGTGGATATGTTCCTTGTAGAAGGGTCAAACAAAGCTGTTCACTATTTGGGAATGCTGTGGATTCCCGATTTTTCACGATTTTTTCAATTTCGGTACTTATTGGTAAATGCAGCTTTCCAATTAAATACTATGTAAGTCAATGGACATTCTAATGCAAACTCACATCTTTGACTTCTTCTCCGAAACTGTCGTCCAGATTGACTTCAAACATGGTTGCAATGTACCTGGGATCGGTCTTTACCAGGTTTGTTCAAATGGTCACGGTTCAGTGATTTTTGGATTTTGAATGAATTCTTTGTTTAATTCATTTGGGCAAATCATAAAAAATCTTCTCTAAAACCGCTCACCTAATTGCTTTGATATCACACACGAACACTCCTCAGGATTCCTAATTCGTAATTTATTCACCAGGTGGTGCTGCAATTTATAGTTCAGCTGAGTTGCTTGTCAGATTGAGCTTTCATGGGGTTAGTCGTCCGACCTAGATATACTTTTAAATGTCATATGTACTCAGCTAAAGCTCAATACAAGTCTATTCAGTTGCAACCGTGATTTTGTGGGACAAGCTTAGGTCAGCTGAGCATGGGCTATTCACGAAGCCCTCTGGTTGTTAGAGTCATGGGCCAGCAAATTTCAGCAGCTACAGAGTTGGCTATTAAAGCAGGCAACACATTTGACTGACATGACACTGCAGACCCTTTGTGTATTGAATGGGAGTGTAACGTATAGATTTTTTATTTCTGACAGGATTGCCCAATATTCATGTCCTGCATATGTAAAAATTCCGACAGAAATAAAACTTTAGAGAATGTACCTGTTGGAAGCTGTAAAATGGTGCTTTTACATGCACTGCATGTGAATGTGATTAGATGGAAGTTTTACTTTGCCTAAGGATAAGAGTACCAAAAACCAACTGACGCGCCATGTGGAATATTTAACAGGTTATTAACATGAGAAATGTATTTTTTACATTAAATCAGTTGCTGAGACGGTGGCAGAGAAAGGACCAGAGGTAGCACCTCCTAAGAAGGTGTTACCACCTATTGCTATCAAGCAGGAGGTGGAGCAGGAGGAGGTGGAGGATTATGAAGATGATGCTGAGGTGCTAGATGATTCAGAAGACCCAGAATGGTCCCCACCAATGTCAGGTTACAGCCAAAACTCGGGTATGTACCTCAAACTGACCATGATTCAGCTCTTTCAGCAAGTGAACCCCAAGTACATTTAGTATTAGATATATGCATGTGTGGAACTTATTTCCAAGTGTGGATGATGCATAAATTTTATGATGGTTTTGCAGTTACAGTGGTACCTCTCTTGAGAGACCCCTCTAATGAGAGACAGCATATCTTTTTAAGACCACTCTCTCAGAACACTGTGCTATCTTTTCCATGTTGTTGTACCTCTAATGAAAGACCGCCTGTTTTGAAAGACCACTTTTTGACCTGCCGTAGGGGCGGTCTCTCAAAAGAGGCACCACTGTATTAACACTTTGTAGTTGGAGTCCCTGCAGAGTGGCTACTCACCTTCCTGTGTCACTAACTGCGATAAACTGAGCAAACATTCTTTAGTTTTGAGATGAAAATCTTGAAAACAATAACTAGTCTGTCAATGTGCTGGAGTAGTAGGTCTCAATTAAAATGGTGATATAGTTTTCAGAATGTAGGTAATCAGGTGTAGTTTACCTTGGAAATAGTGTATGTGCGTGAAATGCATGAGTGAACATGAAGAACAATAGAAAGTCCTGCAAACTTTGATAAATTTGAATAAATTATGTATTGCACCACTGACTGGGCATTTCATAATTTAAGTATGTAAAGCACTAAGTGTGACTGAAAAACTTTCTTTTCAGCATTTTTCATACAAAGTGTATCCCTGGTTTCTGTGGGCAGTTTTTAGGGAAAATGTACATATTCATAGTGTATGTCTTTGTAAAATACCCACAACCTTGCAGGATATCAGGCAAGACCATTGGGATGTGACTTGTGTATTCAGCTATTAACAGGCCAGTTAAGCCATTGTTCTTGTATACTCGCACATGGGTTATTAATTGGGGTCCAACATACAATGTATATATATTTTGACAAATATCCCCAGACACAGGCTACATAAACCATGTAAATTGGCCAGACTTGAAGGTGTGAAGATTTTGGTTCTTAAGCTTTACTGCCGAAGTGATGCACAAACTTGTGTCAAAATCCCATTCTAAGTAATTACATAAGTTGAAACTATATACAATGTATCAACTTAAAAAAAACAAAACTAAACAAAAAAAAAAAAATAACATGCAGCCATGATGCGCTACAATGGTCATTTTGATGAAGACCATCTCCCATCAAAGAATAGGTATTGTTCAAGATGACGCAATGAAGACGCTTTGTGAGATTTCTTTGTTAATTTTATACCTGTATTTGAAGACCACCTGCGCTGTAAGATCACTTTTTCTTGGCTGTAAAGGTTGTGTTGAATAGCAGGTTACACTGTGATAGAAGGAACATTCTGTAGAGAATCGTCATTGATCTACCACGGACAGAAGATTACCTGCCCTCAAAGTAATTTCAGCGGAATTAACTGATGGAAGAGCTATCTGCCCTGTTATTTCTGGGCCTCTGAAAGCAGCATTAAACTTGTACATAATCTAGTGTTATTCGTTTGCTATCGATGCTGCTTTTTCCCTTAATCAAGTATGGGCCCATCTTAGTTTTAATATGTGTACCCATTCATCAGAAAACAAATGAGTTCACATCATTTTAAAAGGCGTACATAATTGATGCACAACAACTTGACATTTATGCTGTTGTGTTCATTTTGCAGCAGGTAGCCCAAGAAAGAGAAAATCAAAGAGATCAAGAGGCTCCACATCAACAAAATCAGTCCTTGCAGAAAGTGCCAAAAGTGAGGGAAGTTCTAGTCTACAGTTCCAGTGTCAGCATTGCGTCTACACAACAAAATTTCCAGGCCATTTCCGCAACCACAGTAAAAGGCATGGCTTACAAGGAGAGGAGATTGAAGAGCTGATAACAAGTTACGAAACAAGGTACGAAACTACTTCCAAGTCTAATGGCCAGGCAAACACTGCAAACGTTGAAATTCATGAAGCAAGTAAAATGCGAAGCCAAGATTCAAAAGAAAATATAGAAACTGATTCGGGGCATTGTTGCGAACAATGTGGAGAATCATTTGCATGTGAGGAAGATTTAGAACAACACCAAAATAGCTGTACAGGTGATGGTGAAGACAAGTATGAGTGTCCGTACTGTTCAAAGAGATTCCGCACCAAGCCCTTGCTCAGAAAACACGCAAAGAAAATTCATGGCAAAACGGGGAAGAATGTCTTATTTAGTTGTGATGTGTGTAATAAATCTATGGCAAGCCACGCAGAGCTGGAAAAACATGTAGAAGCCAAACACAACTATATATGTTCAATCTGTGGCGAGTCGTTTACTCGGATGACCACTCTGAGGAAGCACAGAGCTAGTGCTCACCTAGAAGAAGGATTGACTTGTCATATTTGTCAGAAAAAACATAAATCACACACAGCCCTTCGAAAACATATTAAACGTCATGACACAACACAGAAGTACAGCTGTGATGTTTGCGGGAAGATGTTCACTGCACAGAGTACATTATATCACCACAAAAGAGGAGTTCACGGGAATGTCAAACCGTACAAATGTACCAAGTGTGACAAGGCTTTTAACTTCCACCACAGTTTAAAGTTACATTTACTGTGGCACAATGGCCAGCGACCGTTCAAATGTCAGGTGTGCACCAAGACATACCTCACATCGGCCCATCTCAAGGGACATGTAGATGCAGTACACGGGGCTCATAAAAAATACAAGTGTCCCATCTGCAGCAAGAGCTTTCCCTACGAAAACAGTCTCAAAATGCACATGATGTTACACACGGGTGAGAGACCTTTTATGTGTAGCATGTGTGGAAGAGGTTTTGTATGCAGAAGCGCTTTAAAAGCTCATGAGGCAACACACACCAGCACAGGCAAGTCTTATGAATGTGATGTGTGCCACAAGAAGTACAAAACAGAGCATCTGATGCGTGCACATAGACGCCGTCATACAACTGATGGGTCTAGATACATGTGTGACATCTGCGGCCTTACATTTATGTACAAAAGTAATCTGGAAGCACATTCTTCAAGCCACAGTAGTGAGCGAAATTTCACTTGCAGCGAGTGTGGGAAATCTTTTAAAACATATGCTACTTTGTACTCTCACAAGTTAGTGCACAAGACTGAAACTCCGTACAAGTGTCCAGTTTGTAGAAAGGAGTTCAAAAGTAAAGAAAGGATGGCTGCCCATGAAAGGCGCCACCTAGGTTTGAAACCTTTCAAGTGTGCAATCTGTGATCGGTGTTTCCCAGACAAGGGGGGTTTGAGTAAGCATACAAAAACTGTACATGGCGTTCGTAAATTTGCTTGTCCTGTGTGTGGCAAAACGTGTTCACGGGCTGACAACATGAGAGTGCATCTGAAGATTCACCGAGATCCTGAGCTGCTGAAAATGGACTTGAAACCAGTTCAAGATGGGGGTGAAGACAGTGCAGCTGAGGAAGAGACCAGTCCAACCATAGCCCCGTCACATCCAGTCAACATGGCCATGGTTCCTACTGCTAGTCAACCTGAACATGTTCAAAATCTGTCCTCAGTTAGTGGTTACAGCGCTGCTGCTCAGCCCGTGATGAATAGTAGTGTAGACTACACTTTACAGACAGTTGCGGAGCGTATTGTCTCGAAGCAGCCTCATGTGGACCCAGGCTCAGCTCCTGTGGTCCCGGAACAGGACTACATGTATATTGCCTATTCCATGTACCCTGGGCGTACCACGCCGCCCCCTGTTCATGATCATTTTCATAACTCCACACTGTGAAGTAGTAAGTACAACAACACAAGCAGAATATCAAAAGTGTTAAATGTATGAATTGATGTGACCATATACATACATGTATGAACTGGATTCCAGCAATTCTGATAACATTATGTATATAAGTATGAAGGTCTCTTCATCATATACACGTACATGTATGTGAAGGTTTAGTTGGACTTTAATGAGATCTTGTATTTAAGTCCCACATGAACGTCAGAGCTTTTCATGCAGGTATCATCAACATGCCCAGTGTAAAAACAAGTCTGTGATTTTGTCCACTGCCTGGCAAGCCATACTTTAATCCTGAGGGCCCGAATGCCAATGTATCAGGATGGAATTTTTATCCTTTATAATACTCCTGGCAAGCGTCTGATGTCATAGATGTTTCCTTGTTCTGTGTTGTTGTTGACAAGAAACATCGTCAGTGTACTCAGGGTATGGTGCAATGACAGTGTCGGGGAAAAGTTGATGACTTAGTCTGTGGAGGGTCAAGGTTTAGCAGGGGTCACTGATGGCTGGCCAACTGATCCCAATGCAAGGTGGCTTTGCCATATGGGTACAGTTGTACCTCTTTTGAGAGACCACTCCTACGGTAGGTCAAAATGTGGACTCTAGTTTCATTCGAGGTACAACAACATGGAAATGATAGCACAGTGTTCTGGGAAAGCGGTCTTAAAAAGATATGCGGTTTCTCATTAGAGGGGTCTCTCAAGAGAGGTACCACTGTATACCATATTGATCTTCATAAGTGCACAGTACGGTATAAACAAAATTTGATCCAAAAAAATGTTTTTTAAAAAATGCAGATACTATGTGTAATATGAAATTCTACCACCTGTTTGAAAACTATGGGATATTTTGGGGATTCTTTCTTTGGAAAAAAAGGGGGTGCACTTAGAGGGGATCGTGTACTGACTAAGATGAATATGATAACTCTTGATTTTAATTAATGAAAATTGTAAATGCCAAACTAGAAGGATGGGCTTTTTGCAACATTTATCAACGTTATGTAAATATGGTGCTTACTGTAGCTTATTGTACAGCAAATTTGTGGCAGCAGGAATATATAGAGGTTTTATATTCTTCAAGGATGACTTTGCCAGTGGGGCTTTGAATGAGCTTTGTGGAACAACTACATGTATATGTATAAACTAGTCAATTTTTGCATGAAGTGGTTGCAAATTTTGATATGAAGGCCACATGATTTGAACTTCAATGTTGAAGAATCAAAATATAATTACCTTGCCTGTATTAATACCGCATAGATGTACATGATATATTTGGAGATGACAATTGGACACAATTTTGATACTGACAATGTACACACATAGCTAATACATGTATTGAAACCAAAATCATTTGATGTTGGGTTTGTGATACATGTCTGTTTCCTCATAATCGGCCATGCTTCATGTAATGCTGTAAAAATAATTCATAGATCCACTGGTCTTGGCTTGGATGTGTGGCTGTTTTATCATGGATGGGATGTGGCAGCTAATGGTTCAGTGTGGTGAAGAGTGCGTGTGGCCGGGCAGATCGTGGTGCATTTTAACCCTGTGTGAAGACAAAGTGAATATCATGTTTGAAATTTTCTGTTTTGTAATTAGAAAATTTGGGAGAAAAAAAAAACAGAAGGCCAGTATTACAGGAAAATTGACAAGTACCTAAAACGTACATGTATCACAGAAACTTGGAGAGCCCAACAGTGAAAAATATCCCTGGAAAAAAAATCCTTTTATCCTTATAGCAGATGTGCAAATCCTCAACTCTGACCACTGCTGCTGTGAAAAGTATGCCATTGTCAGATATGTTAACTGCAGTGGTAAAGAAGGTTTAACCCTAAGTCAATCAATTTTGATATTATAATTGCACATTTAAAGGAAACAGGCATGTTCATAGGATGCAGTTTTTCTGCCAATTTCAAGTGTGTTGAGGGTTAAAAAGACAAAAACTTAAAATTTTGTGTTGTTAATTGTCCATGATAAAGGCATTTTTTTTTTTTTACTTGCTGATTATAGTTTTTAAGCAATTAGCACATACATATACATGTATGCAAAGTTGCATTACAGTAATGCAGCTTTTTTTTGTCTTTGTTGCTTTGCTCATGCATAACACAGCATGTATGTATATAAGATGGCAATATTGTACACACATTTAGTTTCGCAACATTTCTATTTGCTGTGATTTCCACTCATTATTTGGCTATGGTGAGGCCTGATATTGTCTGTCAACAGACAACTTCCATGTACCTTAGATCTAATAAGTTTTTAACTGTGAAGAAAACATAGGACAGTTACTGATAATACTGTGGTAGCTGCAAGGCAGTATTTAAAAGTTATGACAATCACTTTATTGAGTTAAACATGTATTTTGAATAGAGTGTACATCTCACTTTCACCAGGTTACATTAACCAAAGTGAAGCTGTCACCAGGTTACATTAACCAAAGTGAAGCTGTCACCAGGTTACATTAACCAAAGTGAAGCTGTCACCAAGTTACATCAACCAAAGTGAGGCTGTGAATCTCTCATTCTGGAGCTAGCAGGGAATTTGTTCAAATACTTTTGTAACCCAAAGGTAAACTGGGCTGTACTTTAATTACCATTCATACATTCATATAGGGCCTTGTGATAACTTTGTGCATTGGGACCATGTTGTTATTATTACTGTAAATTGCTTTATTGTTGCGTGTATAAATTTTCACGGTTTTTGTATTTTTGACATTTCACTGTTGTTTTAATTTCAATGTTTTGGACATAATTCCCATTCAAACAGTGTTAAAATACTATTTCACTGTATTTTTATTTTCACGGTTTTGTGCCATCAGCGAAATAAGCGAAAATAAGAATACAGTGAAATTAAAGCAATTTACAGTGGTTAATATTAAAGCCCATCAGACTACATGTACTGGGAACCAGAAAATGAACATATAAGTCAGCGGTTGTGTGTTGCAACAGATGAAAACGCCAAGAGCTGGTCTCCAAGGTTTACTGTCTTCAAGATCCAGATAAGTTCCCCAAACTGTAGTCTGTGGGCAAATATCAAGCTCAGTCTGGGCATGGGAGTTAACCCTTAAAGTGCTAATGACTGCTATAGTCGCTTTCTCATTACCATTAGACAGATAATGGTTAAAAGAGTCAAATTCCTCATGAAGATGCCTTTCATTCAAATACCAGCAAGCCTTGTCTGAAGCAAAAAGTAGTCTTAGTCAACAGTTTTCCTCGGGACACTTTGCAAAGTGTCCCGAGGAAAGCTGTGGACTCAATCCTGAATCAGCTCTTTAAGGGTTAAAACATAGTGTCTGGGTAGTATGAAACTAATGATGCTAAGGCTGAAAACTGAAATTGGTCAGGTAAGCTTGTAAACATTAAATCCATGAGCTGCTGTTATTTGTATTTTGACATTTAGACACAGATGAAAATGTGCATGGAGATCAGCTTCCATTTCTGTGACTGCTGATGCAAAATTTTAAACTGCTCATCAGACTGATAAGTACAGAAGTTAAATTGGCTCAGATGACAGACAAGAGAGCATGAGGTAATGATCTGATGGAATGAAACAGAAAAACAGTTTTCCAATTCTATTTTTGAGATCAGTTTGTTTGTGTGTGTGTGTGGTTTTTTTTGGTTTTTTTTTTCTTCAAGGGGGGAATAAATTATGTATCTTAATGCTAGGATGTAATGGTCTGTTTGGATATTTGCCAGTAACGAGATTGTTAAGACTCCTGGTTGGCATAATACTGGATCATTATGCTTATATACAAGTGGTGATCTTTAAGAGTAGTCACAGAAAAAAGGGTCCCAATTGTGTTCAGAGAATGTTTACAGAGAAACCAAAAGATTGTCTTGGTGCATAAAGTTCATCATTCCTCTCACAGAAAAGGCCTTGCAACTGCTTAAATTTATTTTATACAAATTTAACAATGTAGGTGTCTCACACAATGAGAAAATCTCCTGTTCAGAACCTGTGCATGAAGAAGAGTATTTTTCACATCTGTTTCCAGTGGGTTATGGTGTACAAACACACAGTTATGTGTACATGTGGGGAATTTGATTATTCTAATATTTTTTATTAATGCAAAAAGAATATGGTGAAATTTATTTCTGAAGCTAATATTACCCTTTGATAAACATGCAATAGCATGTAAATAATAGCTAATAATATTACAACATCCTATACAATTCTCCCCACGTGTATGTTTCAGTCTTGCATCAATTTGCATGAGCCAAAAATCCGTGCAAAAACAAGTCGTCATAATGACGACTTGTTTTTGTGCCGATTTTTCCTTGAAAATGTGGAGAATTTTATTTTCACAATTCAATTGATGTTTAATACTACGGCAGAATAATGTATATTTGCCACTTATGTAAGCACTGAAGGACAGAGCTGTTCGTGTGCAGGAAAGTAAAAATATGGAACCCCTTCAATCCAACTCTTTCACTGTCAATTATGCACAAAAGTTGATACTGTAAATGCTTTATTTTCACATGTTTTGTATTTTTGACATTTCACTGTGGTTTTAACGTCACTATTTTGGACATCATTCCTATTCAAACAATGTTAAAATACTATTTCACTGTGTTTTTAGTTTCATACATTTGCACCATCAGCAAAATTAGCACAAATAAGAATACAGCAAAAGTAAAGCAATTTACAGTATGCTATGAATTGATTTATTGATACGGGAATTACATTCTGTGTAAGCCCCCTTTTCATTCAGTTAACAGCATGCTTGCTGTTACAAAGAGCACAAGAATGGCCCAGGTCAACAGCTTTCCTTGTCACCCTTCAGATGCATTGTAGCACACTTTGGGTGCAGCATACTGAAACGCTTCCACAGAGAGCTGTTGAATCAGATAAAACTTCACACTGAAAATGTTAAACTAATTACAGTGAAACCTGTCTAACCGAACACCTCCGTATACCAAACACCTCTCTATACTGAACACAATTTCTCGGTCCCAAATATATACTTTCAATGCTATCAAACCTCCCTATACCAAACACCTCACTATACTGAACACTTTTTTCCGATCCCAAGGGTGTTCCATACAGGAAGGACTCACTGTAACTGAAATTTCTTCTCTGTGTGTTGAAAATACAAAGGTAGTCATAGGGGTACAAGCAGCATGGGATAAACCCATGGTGTCAAGACTGGGGTTTAATATCGTAAAGCAGGGACTGCTGGTGCCATTAGCCAAATGCTAATGTTTCATTCATTTGGCCACAGAAATTTGCAAATGGCTGGTTTATTTTAACCTGAATTATAGAAGAGTTATGTTGAATTCTGCGGCGATTACCATTTTATTTCTTGATTTGGCTTCAAATTTTGAAGGCCTAGATCTGTCCCTGGTAAAGTGTTTTGTTGATGCCTCTGTAGCACAGTACATACAGTTTGTGTTCAATCCTATATTTTAGTTGCCTGCACAGTAGCTCATTATTGTGTAGGTACTCAGAAGGTTTCATTCCCGCGCATGGGAGAGAAGTAACTCAACAAGGGTCGAGTTTAGCATAACTGTTATGGTATATTTTAATATGGATCCAAAGTTTACACTGCATGCACATGTATGGGATGATCAGAGCAGGTCTAATTATGTTGCCATTGATGGTATATTGGATGCAGTGTACTATATCCTGCATACATTGTGTACAGTATACATGTACATGTGATGCTTACCCACGCTCGGGTAGTACAAGCACCACACAAATAAAAGTTATGAAAATAGGATTTGTGGCTATCGAAAGGATTTCGTCGAGTCATCATTTACATCATGAACATCTTATTTAATCCTTTCCCCCTTGAATTAAGACTGAGTCAACAGCTTTCCTCGGCATGGGTTGGGTACTAAGTGCCCAACCCATGCCAAGGAAAGCTGATGACCTGGGGCATGTTGTCTTGACAGGTCTCATCTTCAAATATTTACAATCGGAGTTTTTGCTAGCATTGAAAGAATAGGGACAAATTTTGTTTTCATCAGTCGATGGTAACATCATGTACAGCACCGCACGTGCCAGTGCCTTCTTGCTCCTACGTAACAAGCGGCTGGCCACATCCATAGCTCCTCCCACTGATAAACAAAAGGTCTTTCGCAGTGGCTATCAAAACTTTTACGCACAAATATTCATGACAAATTTAATTCTAGTAATAATGTTAATATGAATATAAATGTAAAAAATGAAGTCTGTATCGCGACGTCATGAAAAATGCCTACCAAGAACCGCGCTGTTACATGCCAATGACAACAACAGAGACAGACTTCATTTTTATATTCTCATTCAAATTGTTTTTCATTGCTGTTGAAATCAGTTGAAAACGCTAAAGCAGACGACATTTGACCCCCAGCGGGTTTTGGCTGGTTTAAGGGGGAAAGGGTTAACATGATAATTCATTTGTAGTGCACCTCTTTGAGCTGTGTTTGTCCTGCCCAATTGCATACAAGGCTGGTCCACTTTGCACCATTTGTTTATCAGGAAACAGGCGGTACAATTATGTTTTAACTCATTCCACCCTAATGACACTTTATCCAGCTAATATCTAAATGTTGTCCGCTAATTGTGTTTTACTAATTTAAGGATTATTTTTCAAAATTTTGAAGGACACTTGCATGGAAGATCATTTCAAATTATATGCCCATGGTCAACAGCTTCTGGGAGCATTGTGCTCAGAGTGTGCCAAGGAAAGCTGTTGACTAGGTATTCTATCAGGGTGGAATGAGCAAAACTTGTCTACATGCTTAGTAAAGCTTTCACGTAATAGTCCATGGAAATTACTTATTTCAGAAATCCTAAAAGCAGGCATCCACATTCGATTTTAAATTATTTATCAAGCTCTTAAGTGTTTGGCAATTAGAATGTTACCAGCAGTTTAACTCATTCCATGCTGTGGTGCCAGGCCTTGGTCAGTGGTGAAGCAGCTGCAGCATGACTTGCCAGGCACTACCAAAACCCTGACAGAAGACTATCTCTAGATGGTAAAAATAAAGGAACTTCACTGGTTAGTTGCACCTTGCATGTGTTCCCGTGGAGCTGGCTTCTCCAGGGTCTATTTTCTGTATCCCCAGGAATACCCAGGGAAATTCCTTGTGAAATCATTTTAGGGATCCATTTTATGTGCAATCCAGAGGACTTTGTGCAGGAAAAAGTTTACTTGTGGGGGACCCCCCCCCCCCCCCCCCAACAAAAAAAAAACGAAAAAAAAAACTGTGAGGTGAAGAGATTTGAAATTCCTTTATTTTTCACCATCCGGAGATAAAATGGTCCCACTGGGGTTGAGCAGGTGGTACAGCAATATGGATCACGCTGTGAAAATGCAGACCCTTCAACCAAACTGTCCAAAGAGAATGTACACTTAAGCCCATGGTAAACTATAAAACAGTCAACAAACACATCAACCTTTTACCAACCATTTGAGTGAAAGGCAAACCTTTTTTCAAACACTTTCCAAACCATTTCCTCTTATTGCATTAAAACCCTTTTAAACACTGGTAAACCTTTCTCTAATGGTTAACAACCATTTCACACACTTTCTCAACCATATTGATGAAAATGTTGAAATGGTTTGCAACCATTTAAACCGTTTGAAACCCTTTGTCAACCTTTTACAACCTTTACAAACCCCAGTACAACACTTTGCAACACTAAAAATGCATTTAAGTTTTAGCCGGGTTTAACTGTAGGCCACTCAGGCCTTGCCTTGATGGCCTACAGTTTCCTCGGATGGTTTGGCTTTAGGTTCTACAGTTTCCTCGGATGGTTTGGCTTTAGGTTCTACAGTTTCCTCGGATGGTTTGGCTTTAGGTTCTACAGTTTCCTTAGGGTGCTCTGTATTGCCGTATTACTGGCTCAACCCCAGTGTAACTGATAATAGACATGTTGGGCAGGGCTGTCTACAAGTATTATTTGCTCTAGTCCCCAGGACTTTTAGATTTGGTATTTAACTAGCCCCCATTCCAATTTACTTGTCCATCTATGTAAATCAAAATTTCTGGTTGCCCACAGGGCAAGTGCTTTGAAATTCTAACTGGCCCTGATTGGAATTTGACTTGTCCAGGGCTAGATGTCATGCAAGTTGCAGAGCCCTGTTGGTATTTGAATCATTGAAGATTTTGTCTTCATGAAGATTTTAACCCTCTGGACCCGAAAAGCTGATATATCGGCTCTAAATGCATTGAGTTACAAAATACTCATAGGGTCCAGAGGGTTAAGTAATATGCTTTCATCATCTTAAATCTAGGCTAATAATTAAAAATTAATTAATTATTGAAATAAGGGACTGGTACAGCATGAGTCCAAGAGCATTAAACATGTTAAAATCATTTAAAGTAATCACAAAAGTATTAAAGCCACATCCACCTCATTCATCAGACTTGGTAACTTATGCCTTTGAGAGCCATCCCTGAAGAAAGATTTAGTGAGCCTGCCCAAGCTCTCTCTGGTTATTCCAGGAAAGTTTAATTCGTTTCCTTCAAAACAAATTGCATTGTAATTGTCAAGGTCCGAAGATTGAAACTGGAGCATTGTTCAATACAGTAATATTTCTTTTGATCATGATTCAGCTAAAGTACCTCGCCATATATTGTGACAACCAAGATTTTATCAATTCACCAAGCAGTCATCAATAAGCAAACAAGACATGATGGCACAGTGGTCCCTGTCACCAGAGACCACCCTTACAGTGACAAAAAAGTAGTCTTATGAGACGGGTGGTCTTTCATGACAGGTAAATTAACATGGAAAGTATAGGACTTGGGATTCTGAAAAGCAGCCTGTCATGAGAGGGTGGTCTCTCATGACAGGTGTCTCTCGTGACAGGGACTACTGTACATGCCATTTAAGTCTACCTCTACTGCCAGTAAAATGGGGGTTGCACATGGCAGGCAGCCAGAAAATATATTGGGTAAATTTAGCAAAGAAATGCTACCAACAGCCCTCAAAGAGCAGACATAAAAGACCTGTTCTCAGACCATAGGCAGTCCTAATAGAAGATACCACTGCTTGCACACAAACTTCCTTGGATGACTGTTCAACTTTTACCCCTTAAACTGACTGGTGATCGAATGTCTGCTTTAGTGTTTTCAACTTATTTTAACAGTAATGAAAAATAATTGGACTTGAAAGTATAGGTGAGACCTATCAAGATAACATGCCCCAGGTCAACAGCTTTGCTTGGCATGCCAAGGCAAGCTGTTGACTTAGTCTTAATTTAAAAAGAAAGTGTTAAGCAGCTAAACAAACCAGCCACAGTCTTGTAACAGTTAATTCACTTATTTTTGCTGCATTTGTATTTTTACTTACACAGATCTCCCTGATGGCACAAAGCCACGAAAATATAATAGTATTTCAACATAGAGTTAATAAGATCTATGTTCAATATAATGAAATTAAAACTTGAATTTAAAGCCTGAAATGCACAAACCACAATTCACACACAGGAACTTGCGTACATTCAAAGTATTGGTTTTGATAAACAAACAAGAGGCTCAAAACATTGAATTTAATGGGTTTTCAACACTTCAATTTAACCCTTTCCCCCTTGAATTAAGACTGAATCAACAGCTTTCCTCATCATGGGTTGGGCACTGCACTAAGTGCCCAACCCATGCCGAGGAAAGCTGTTGACCTGGATCATGTTGTCTTGACAGGTCTCATCTTCAATTCTCAGTCAAATTGTTTTTCATTGCTGTTGGAAATCAGTTGAAAACGCTGAAGCAGACAACATTTGACCACCAGCCCGTTTAAGGGGGAAAGGGTTAATGTATGAAATGCAAAATCTGTAATTTACACACAGGAAAATGAATATTGTATTTTCAACACATTTCAGTTTGCATCTTGTGTTACAGGTAGCACCACCTGTCTGATCAACATTCCTGCAAAGTTTTGTGCTGGTTCACCAAAAAAAACTCTACCAAAAAAAATAGCATTCTAAAAATGTTCACATTTTGACCTATATTTTATATAGTAATGTGGGTGGCACTACCAATATCAAACTCAACCTTAATTTATAAGTGGTTAACTTGAAAACTGTGGACTGCATTCACATGCAAAAGTTTATATATGGTCACAAGGATATACAGATGGAGGGAAGGACCGATGCACATGTGTGATAAGCTGTATGAATTGCCGTCAGCAGAGCTAATAAAAAGCATTAAGGCAGACACATTCATTATCAGTAAAATTTTATTCAACAGTTTGTAAAGATTTAAGTCATCTTTACCCTAATTGCTGGTTCAGGACAATGCCAACCCCACTATATATAGTGCAGCTTCCTTTGGATCAATAAAGTAGTACTTCACTTGGTTTTGAAGTTAGTCTTTATCACAAACAGTCACTTGTGACTAAGTAGAGTGCTATAATTATGAATTGAAAACCGTCCTCTGAGCATCTTGTCTGCTTTTTATGCACTTTTATACAACATACATTCTAAATGG
This sequence comes from Hermodice carunculata, assembly GCA_964020975.1. NCBI lineage: Eukaryota > Metazoa > Annelida > Polychaeta > Eunicida > Amphinomidae > Hermodice > Hermodice carunculata. The sequence continues at coordinate 67,960,779 of OZ026616.1, forward strand.
GCATGACCAAGCCATTCAGGAGCCCTTGAAAAAAGAAAGAAAAACAATCAGTAATAATAAAATAATAAGCTTGATGCTCAACAAGAACTTGAAGATGTATTTTCAAAATATTCAATGCAAACATGTTAACCCTTTCAGTGCCAAATTTTGGACTCGACAGCTTTTCTCAGCACGCATTGGGCACAATGTGCTCACTTGTGCACCGAGAAAAGCTGTTGACCCGGGGTATTCTCTCTGGAACTATATGGTTAACTGGTTCTTGAATGAAAAGTCTTTTTACGAGGAATACGAATCTGGGATCCTAATGATAATTCAGACTTGTCTGACTTAACTCATTCAACCCTGATGACGCTTTTTCCCACTAATATCTAAATGTCGTCTGCTAATTGTATTTTACTAATTTAGGGATTATTTTTCAATATTTTGGATGAAACTTGCATGGAAGATCATTCCAAATTATATGCCCATGGTCAACAGCTTTCCTTGGCGCGCTCTGGGCGCATTGCGCCCAGAGCGCACCAAGGAAAGCTGTTGACTCAGTCTCCTATCAGGGTGGAATGAGTTAAGTAGATGGACTTTAGACATGATCGGCACTGAAAGAGTTAACAGTGGCACATTTCAGCAACTATTTGACAGCACTCAAGTTAAAAAATAAAATGCTGGGCTTGGGAGCTGCCAGGTTTGAGCTGCAGACTTGACCTCCTGTCCACTGCCACTGTTTTCCTTATGTTCCAAGCTTAAGTTTCAATAGCCTGGTCCCACTGTATTTTTGAACAAGAGCTTGACGTTCATCAAGAATAATGACAGCTCATTGGTAATAAATCTTATATTTCCTTCACAGTGGCTCTCACTTTTAGACACACTAGAAGAGCAGCTACATTCATACCATATTTATTCCAGTAGTAGCATGCACTCTAACAGAAGCACACCCCCAATTTCTCCTTTTGTGGACTCCATCAAATTTTTTCCTTTATGTTTTTGAAAAAATAATGACCTCTTTTTAAAAGACAGACAGTACTTACAGAAGTTTTAGCTTCCTGGGCTTAACCTTGACCTACAGAGGCTATTATTTTTTTTCAAAATGAAAAGAATCTAAGTTCCACTGTGTTGCAATCAATATGTTTGATCAAGAAATTTTTTCATTGGCACGACATGCTACTGTTGGATGGTATACGGTATGATATTCAGTCCCTTGCAAATACAGCAAATTTAAGTGTGTAAGCAATGACTTCCATTATGGAGGACAAATTGTCTTAGGAGACAGTGGATCTCTTGGCACAAGTGTCAATAACACAGACAGCACCATCTGGCATACTGAAAAAGTGGGCTTACAAGAAGTGTGGTCTTTCACTTGGGTGTTCGCTCATGCCAAGTTCCACTGTACCTTCATCTGGTTGAGAGCAACAAGTTACAAATAAAACAATAATGTATTCTAGATATTGCTTCGACTTGTCGCCAGTTTAATTCATTTAGTACCAAGTAGAGCATTGACTGGGTACCTGCCTGAAAGCTCCCCAGAATTGGGTACCTGGGTACAAATGTTGTATCCAAAAAATTCAGACTCCAAACGGCATTCCCTTTTTATATTTCACAGAGCTTGGGTTGCTACTGGTATAGTTTTTCACACCATTTTGTGTTAGCTTTTCAAACAATATTCCTGGGAAAAAGCCAAGCCAGGTCAGTTGACAATTTACAAATATTAAGTCCGGAACGGGCACCCAGGTACGTGCTAGTACCCAAGGCGGGTGGGTACCTTGGTACAAAAATTGGTACAGAGCCAATGTACTACTACCAAGTTGTTTAACCCTTTCCCCCTTGAATTAAGACTGAGTCAACAGCTTTCCTCGGCATGGGTTGCACACTAAGTGCCCAACCCATGCCGAGGAAAGCTGTTGACCTGGGTCATGTTGTCTTGACAGGTCTCATCTTCAATTCTCAGTCAAATATTTTTTCATTGCTGTTGAAATCAGTTGAAAACGCTGAAGCAGACAACATTTGATCACCAGCCGGTTTGGGCCGGTTTAAGGGGGAAAGGGTCAAATACCCAGGTTAGTTATCATAAGTTGCACGACTCACATTGACTACACTGACACATGGGCAACACAAAAACTACTCAGTTACTTCCATCATGTTGGGGACTGCACCTGTATTTCATCTTGAGTGAACATGGTGAAAATTCATTTTACACATCCTTCAAGGAATTTTTTGCAGCCTCCATTTCTCCTGCAGTGGTGACTACTGTTTAAAACCACACCTTCTCCAGCAAAAAGTGGTCTTACAATGCAGGTAAATTAACTCTTTCAGTGCCAGCTGTGACTTAAGTTGAATTGCATTACACGAACTGCTATGAATTATAATAAGGATGCTAGATTCATTTCCTTGTAAAGTGACCTTTGATTTAAGTGTCAGGATGCCTGAAGTTACATAGGCCATAATAGTCCAGGCCAACAACTTTCCTTGGCACCATGTGGGTGCATTGTGTTTAAAGTGTACCGTGGCAAAAGCTGTTGTCTACGTCCAAAATTTGGCACTGAAAGAGTTAAGTGTGACCAAACATCTGTGAAAAATGGTCTTAAAACATGGTCTGTCATGGACAGTGGTCTTAAAACATGGTCTGTCATGGACAGTGGTCTTAAAACATGGTCTGTCACGGATAGTGATCTTTAACGCAGGTATATCTATAAATATTACAACAACTGTACATATTAATTGTAGGAAATCCTAGACAAGTATAATATCAGTTTAGCTTGCAGCAGTGTTCGGGCTTGACTGAACATGATCCAACAATATCAGTGTGGCAGAACAAGTTGACATGTATGTACTAATACCTCCTCTGTGACTCAGGAGGGCAAGGCTAGTCACAACCAAGTAGTACTACATGCATATGTAGTCTCCAGGGTCATAAGCTTCTCAGAAATGCCTGCACTCCGAGGAACAGACTTTTTTTTATGCAATTTTTTTGGCAAAGATATTTAAGCTTCTTTCAAAAATTATGACAACATGTAAGTGTATCGCAGTCATTAGGACTAGAGTACATACAAAACTAGTATTTTGCACAGATGTTTTCATGCAAGATTTAACATGAGCCAATAAATACAAAAATTATGCAAAACCTACCTTTAATTATCTTGCAAGATTTTCAACCATAATCCAGTTAGAAATTATTTATTTTGAAAATTCTGTTTCCACCTGCATAAATTAAAATACATACTCTTAACTCCACTGTAATTTCAAATGGCAACAGTTATCCCCAGCTGGTCTTGTTCAAGGTTTGAGTCAACAAGTTTACCCAATACATGGTACAAAGCTCTGTTGTGACACTGCAGACTTGGGGTAAGAAAAACCTGCACAGATTCCTCTCATACTTTTTTTATTCAAAACTTTCAATCTAATTAAGGGAAGAAGGAAAAGCTACAAAATTTGACACCTGGGGTCGCTGCGGAGCAGACTGGCCAGGGGCAGGAGTCAATGCATCTAATGTACAGGTATGCTTTATATACACATACAGGAGTGCCGCATCAAATCAAGTTTTGATATCACAGTTTCATTAGGGGGAAAGTCTGATACTTCAATGTGCTGTCCTTTGGAGTGGGTGTAATGTGTACGATTTTCCACAATAATATTGTAGGATTTGTGAAAAATGGAGGGATTTAGTACCACGGTTTTTTCTTTCTTGTAAAAAAAGCTTAGTTTTGTAGGATTTTGTCTATATAGTGGTCTTTCTCAAACAAGGCCCCTCACCATGGGTCCATCATCCAGCTCTCATGCAGACAACATTTACATTTTATACTTATTTTTCCCATCTAAACAGGCTACTCCTCCTATAAAGCCACTTTGACTCTGTCAGAGTTGACTGTGCAGGTGAAGGAGCAGTCTGTAATTTGTGAAAACAGGTAAAACGTGCACTTAGTCATGCTCTTCTACCCAGTTCAGGGGTTGTCACCGTACATGCAGCTGTGACAACAAGGACAAATTTACTCGCAAGCTTCTTGTGGACCAGATCGGTTACAAAACTGTCATCGAATGTACATGTATACTCATATACCGGTTCACAAACAGGAGTGAGAGTTCAAGTTTGTTATCACGTTTGGCACACTTTGGCTCTCACCGAAATATTTCAGTCAAATTGGGCATCACAAAGTCTTTAAAATTGACAAAACCCACCTTCTGCTTCCAAGGTCTTGGCATCAAAGTTACAACATTCATATATATTATAATGTGACACATTAGCCCAAAAGAGTATGATTTTTGTCCAGCTTTGTTAGAAACACTGTTTCATATGTGCCATTTGATAACAATTGTAAAAAGTAAAAGGTGAACTAATGTACATCTTAAGTTGATTTTTTCAGTCCTATTCAGCAACAGATTTAATTTACAATTACACCAAGAGCATATTAGGAATAATAAACTCTGTAGTTTCAATAATAAAATGGTCTTCCATGCAAGCGGAAGTACATGAGAACACTACCCTTATTATTTTCATAAAAACATTTCAGTTACAAAAGTAAAAAATATAAAATACAATTCAGATACAAAGAAAACAACACACACACACATTACTTGACAAAATTTTCACATTATCTGGAAAAGTATCCAGGGGGGGGGGTGACTCTACACAACTTTTTCAAGAGATCCCACCTTCAACAAAGAAAATAGTGATGGGGATGCACATGTAGCAAAAGGACCTGCAGAAACAGTACAGTGCCGAGCATAAATAGTTTACAGAGATTTTATTTTGTCACAATTTGAGTAAAATGGGGGAATTTGTGGCCCAAAATTTAATGTCTACTTTTGTCACTAGGTGTCATAACCTCCCTGCTCACACTACAAGCTCCATACTTTAAACTGCATTTTTTTTTTCAGCAGACTGCAACTTCAATGTCTTGCAATACACTTTTCAGCAATAGTGATTGATAACCTCCACAAAATAAACTCTTCAATAGATCCAGAACAAAATGCACCAACTGACTGAAGTTTTAAATGAACAGCTGTCTCTTTAGAATGTTGCCATGAGATCTGCTCTACAGAATTCACCGGTGTCTAAATTTTTTGCCATCAGTTGGTTTGGAGCAGCATTTGGAATCTTGTGTTCAACAAACAGTCTTCGGACACAACAGTCCTGAAACAAATGAAACGTATACTTTACAATTTGTACCTCAATCAAAAATGGTGGATTTGTCTCGTTGAACTATACTACCCGCAAAAATGTATCTCAGAAACTAAATGGTATGTTGGCTCAACTTAATGGTCCATGTTCTGCTGTGAATGACTGCATGATTGGGCAATTAATTAATTAATTAATTAAAACTCTCAATTCAGTCTTGACTTATCCACAACTTCAAAAAAAGATGAGGAAAATATTTATTGCTTGTTCAAAACAAGGAATAATATGCATAGATACAATTCAAGCAATGATTAAGTTTAATTCTGCATTGTAATCATGTTATTCAGTGAAGTTTCATGTTGAAATTAAGTTTGACATGGGTCAGTAAAATCTGTGCACAGTGGTATGACAAAATTTAATGTCTACTTTTGCCACTAGATGTCAGTGCCTCCCTGACCATTCATGTCTGTTCTGTGTGCATGGTGCTGGTATCACTTCAGTACTGAGAAGCTCTCACACAACTAGCCATAATTGTTACCTGTAAGTATTGTACAACCACTGGCGACACCTGGGCACAGCTGCTTAAGTAGATCTCCTCCAGGGATGTACAACTGCTGGCAAGGGCAAAGATGCTGCGATCTGTTATATTGTGGATGCCGGCAATCACCAGACACTTGAGAGGACAGTAGCGTGCGAGGGCACAAATCCCTGCATCTGTCACCTGAAAAAACAACAAAGACAGTCACAGCCCATTTGAAAAATGTCAAAGACTGTCCAATGTTGCTATGAGTAAACAATTTTAGATTTTTTAAAATTACTTTTTAAAAATGTTATCTTATTCTAACCAGAGGAAATTTTATTGTACCAGTTTACAAACATATGTGGATGTTACAATCAAACACTTTTCTGATCTAACTATTTCAGTGGCAACTGTGACTTAAGTAGAACCATTAAAAACGAACTGCTCTAAATTGCACACATAGTAAGGGTGTTAGATTCATGTTCCTTGTGAAAAGGCATTTCACTCAAGTACCAGCAAGCATATAGTTACATAAAAGAACATGGTCAAAGTCAACAGCTTTTGTCGGCATGCTTTGGGTGCAATGTGTCATAAGGGCGCCAAAAAATTCATGCTGTTGACTCAGTCCAAATGTGGCACCAAGAGAGTTAATGCTTGGATGATCCTCAAAGACCAGCAGAAATTAATACAATTAAATTTCAAACAGACCTGATTGCATCCTTTCAGGGAAATTGAAGTCAGCCTCGGTGCATTACGAGCAAGGATCTGTAAAACATCGTCCTCCACCAAAGTCACCCCAGCCAGTTTTAGAACTTCCAGATTGTGACAGTTTGATGCCGCTTTGTACACCACTTCCTCACTTAGCTGGAGAAAACATATATTTGATAGTATATCAATATAATATGTTGACAGTAATTAACATGCAACAGGAGTGTGATCGTGTTACAGTGAAGTTATGAGTTCAGAGTATCAAATCTCTACTTCAGGCACAGGTACCACATGTACATGGCACAGCCAAAATAAAGGAAATAAAATTCTAAATCTCTTTACAGGCGAAAAAAAAAAAAAATAAATAAACAAAATGCCTGGCCTGGCAATAGCCATAGGGCACTAAATGTTTCTTTAGATTTCAGATGTTCTCCTCGTATATAAGCCAATTTGGCCAATGAAGTTTTACAATTTTCATTATTTTGTTGCAGCAAAACATTTAAGATTCAATGCTGAATTCACAGGTATTGCCAGAAAAGCATTAAAAGGATCTTGCTTGGCATTGACAAATGAAACTCAACATTGGATAAAACATTTTTGTCATATTAGCCAACTTGCTTATAATTATAGAATTCCAAACAAGCCCATAAACACCACCCTACCCCTAAGATATACACCCAGTGATCAAATTATAACACAGATGGGTTTACTGCAATATGTCTAACCATGATAAGTAGTTCTTGGGAAGTCATTAACAGTAGAACTTGCCATAAAGACCAGCTCCGATCAAAGACTGCAGTTCTCTTTCAGTTGCCAACTGCGGCTAAATTTTAACAACTTAAAACGAACTGCTCAGGATAACGGTGCCAGATTCATGTACCTTGTAAACATGGCAAAAGGACCTTTCACCAAAGTCCCAGCACACCTCTAGTTACATAGAATATAATGGACTAGGTCAACAGCTGTCCCTGGTGCCCTTGGGGTATATTGCATGGAAAGCCGTTGACTCAGTCCACAAAAGGGCACTGAAAGAGTTAAGATAGCCCTTTGCAGACACTTTGCTGTATTTCTTGTTAATTTACCTGCATTTTAACTCTTTCAGTGCCAAGTTTTGGACTGACTCAAAAGCTTTCCTCGGTGCGCTTTGGGCGCAATGTACCCAAAGCATTTCAACGAAAGCTGTTGGCCCAGACCATCATATTCTCTGGAACTACAGGCATGCTGGTACTTGAATGACAGGTCTTTTCAAAAGGAATATGAATTTAGCATCTTTAGTATAATTGAGAGCAGTTTGCCTTAAGTACACATACCTCAACTTTGGTGGCAGTTGGTAATGGAAGAGTTAAGATCACCTACTGTATATTAAGACCATTTCTGCTGGCTTAAGGGTGGGGCTGGGGGTAGTCTTACATAGCAGGTATCACGGCACTACATGCGGCTTAGCAGACAGCTTTCTTCTACACTTTATATTATGGGTACACATGGTAACTGTTTTCAATATTAAAGGCAACTGTCTCCAGAGGCACCAGTAGGTACATGAATTTACTGGCCAAGGCAGATGTATGGCACACGCAAAATCCAGTCCAATTTTGACCTCTACATCTCTGATCATGAGCATTGTAGACAGTGGTCCCTCCTTTGAATGACCACCCTAGGCTAGGTCCTGAAGTGGTTACATAAAGCAGAAACCAGGTACGCTGTGGTCCAATAGAGATCAAATACAGTGGTCCCTGTCTTGAGAGGTCACTCCAATGAGAGGCCACCTGCCTTGAACTACCACTTTTGGCAGGTCCCTACTGCTATCTTTTCCATGTTATTGTATCTTTAATGAGAGGCCACCTGTCTTGAGAGGCCACTTTTGGGCCTACCCTTGGAGTGGCCTCTCAAGACAGGGACTACTCTATTTAATTACATTAAAACCTCTCTAACCGAACACCTCTGTATACCGAACACCTCTCTGTACTGAACAACATTTCTCAGTCCCAAATATACACTCTCAATGTTATCAAACCTCCCTATACCGAACACTTTTTTCCAGTCCCAAGGGTGTTCGGTATAGGGAGGTTTTACTGTATTTATAACATGGAAAAGATAACATATGGGACTTGGTACAGATGGTCTCTCCAAGGATAAATTGCTGTATTAAATGACCGCCTCTTATTCATAATTTGGCAACTAACACAGGGTATGCATGTTATCATTGTAAATTGTTTTCCTCCCCTTTTTCTTGAACACAAAATACATTTGTGAGCCTTATTACATAATACATGTAATTGAGTCGGCAAAACAATTTGCTCATAGGTTAGAATTCTGTAGAATGTTGCTTGGTTTACTTGCACATTTTTTTCGTCAGCAAACGATCTTGTCAGAACTTTTCAAGAAACTTTTTTTTTTCATGTTCATGATCACTCAATATCACCCTACTCTACCTCCAGTAAAGAACATAATTCAAGAGAACTGGAACACTATTCAGGCTTCGAAAAATGGCAGCATTCTAGGAGACAAGGAAATGATAATAGGTTACAGAAGAGCCAGGAATATAAAAGATCTCCTGGTAAAATCCCGTATTAGATATAACCCAACACAATCCAACACTCCCAGGGGCATAACCATGGGCCGCAATCTATGCAGCACAAATAACTGCAGATATTGCCCAATAATTGATGTGTCGGGCATAGCAAAAAGCTAACATACCGAACGTACATACAAAACACCACAAGGCGGCTCTTGCAAAAGCAATAACCTAATTTATCTCCTCACTTGCCGTACCTGCAACAAGCAGTACGTTGGACAAACCTCTCGAGCACTCATGGATAGGCTACGAGAACACTTCTACTACATAAACAAAAACGACCTACAACAACCCCTGGGAAGACATTTTGCCAGGACGGACCATCAGGGCCTACAGCTCCAAGCACAAGTATTGGAGTACATTCCGACACCCCCGAAATTGAAAAAATCAGAAACACTGCCACTCAAAAAGGAATATCATTGGATACATCAGCTTGTTACTATGGAGCCGTTTGGTCTGAACGTGATGGGAAAATAGGCATACTTGCCTTGTGTTATGCTAAATTTTGGACTGTTCTGTGTCTATTTTCCCACTACATAGGTATTGGAATGCACAGTTAGAGGATGCACAAAAACATCCCCCCTATGAAAAATTGAAAGAAAAAATAATGCACACATAGACAAGAGACCCACCCGTGTCTCCAATGTGAGATAAATCCCATTAAGGAAAAAAATTAAAGAAAAAAAAATCAGAGACAAATTACAGAGTGATATCTCAACAGCACACAGAGGTATCAAATCCTAATTAATTACACTCCGTTTTACTCATTGTAGAGAGATAAAAATGGATCATTAATGACCATATTGAGAATATCTCCTGCTTGTAGGAGACATGAATATTTGCAAACCACGTGCCACTGGCACGTCTTGCAACACCTGACAACTTGGTACAGGTGACCTTTTGAACAGACTTAATGTTCACTTTATGACGTCATGCCTCATCCCTACCCCTAACGTTGGCAACGTCCTTTGTTTACTTGCACACTTTACACGTGGGAACTGTCCCACATCTCACACTACATAGTGGAACGAATTATCAGGGGTTTAACTGACATCGTGCCTGGAAAGTTCCACAAGGAACGGAACCAGTCGCACTAGTCCCTCAGGACCATACCCTTGCCGTGTTTTAACTATATGCTGTACAAGAAACATGCCAGAATTCCATGAGAAATATACAATGCAACAAATACATGTTTTCTAACCTACATGTACATGTGCTTTTTTCCACAAAAAAGTCATGCATCAGCTCTGAATATCACACCCCATATGAATGAGTTTACCACTACTTGAAAGGAAACAAATCTTTAATGACTTTTGGGGGTGGGAGGGTAGGCAGCGTGTTTGTTTGTTTATTTGTCTTTTTTTTTGGCAGGGGTATGACCTACATGTAGCAACATGGCTAGCATCCAGTTGTCACAGGGAACTGACCTTTTTGCAGCTTAGGAAAAGCTGTGTGAGTTCGCTCGCTCTGTCTGGGTCATTCAGGAGCGGGAGTAGCCCCTCGCAGTGCAACTCCATCAAGAGGCTTAGGGCAATCGTGTGAAGGCTGCGACAGTGCCGAGAAATGGCCTTGAGTCCCTCATCTGTCAGCGTCACCATTATACCAGCACTTAAATCCAGCAGCTCCAAGTTTTCACCAACCGCTCGAAGCATCTGCAAGATTAACATAAATGTGAAGCATAATTGAGGTACACGCCTTGTTGCTGAATGAAGGATTCGATTTGAACCAAAAAATTTACGACTAATTTACAAGTGAAGTCCAATTTTAATGACTGTTGCACCAGGTCTCACAGCCAAAATCATGTGTAATATGGGTTGTTCACTGGGTTCTCAATATGAAAAAAATAAAGTTTGAAAGGCCTTTAAAAATTCAACACTGAATGTGAAAAATGAGTGTGTTTTGGTAGGAAAAATATATGCAGACTGACACAAATTCACCTTGACCTTTCAGGTCTGATAAACTGTAGAATCCATAAATGGTTACTATAGCAACCACAGAAATCACTTGTGTGGCTTAGACGAATTCATGAAGGCAAATTTCTCTGATTTTGTTACTTTTGAGAATAGAAATGTGTGATTTAACGTTGATTAGTATTTCCCAGTTTACACTTTTCATGCAATCAAAATGATACTTACAGTGCCATTTTTAATAAGATAAAAAAGTTGCCAGGGCAACATCTTTTTAAATCCAATTTTATCATCTTCCCTCACAATAAAGTGTAATGTAAGTATTTAATTTAGTTAAAATAAGGAAGTGTGGCCTCTTTGGTTAAAATAATTACCTCACATCATATAATGCACCAAACTTTATTCATTTCGCAAAGAAAAAAAATTGTGGTCATCTAGTGCATCAATACAATTGAAACTTCAAAGAAAGTTATACATGTCATCACCAACAGTGATAATTTCCCAGTACTGTTAAACTGTGTGTTTAACATTTTAAATATTATATAATACAATACACAAACTATTGACTTTAGAACTAGGCAGATTATGTACTTCAAGAAATTAAAGTCCATTTTAATATGAAACATGACTGCATAATTCTTATTTCAATCCATCATCAATAATAAAAATATCACATCTTACCATTAGAATGAATGAAAGAAATAATAAATGTCTATTACCCATCTGCAATACCACAGATAAATATAATTATGTAAAATTGATCAAACAAAAGCTGGCCAATTATGTTTTTTTTTTCCCGTTCCTGAAAAGCCTACTGACAGATTAACTCTTTCAGCGCTACATTTTGGACTGAGTCAACACCTTTCCTCAGTGCACTTTAGGCACAATGCACCCAAAGCACGTCAAGGAAAGTTGTTGACCTGTATTATTATACTCAATGTGATTACAGGTATGCTGGTACTTGAATGACACGTCTTTTAACAAGGAACGCGAATCTAGCCCCCTTATTATAATTCAGCATGGTCAACTTTAAGTTGTGCGGTTTCAGTTGCAGTTGGCACTGAAAGAGTTAATCCCTGAAGAACTCAGTAACAGAAATTTGTATTTTATGGAAATGTCCCTCATTTTATCAATGGCATGCACATTTCTCTACTGAATGGCAACAATATCCTAAAAAGGATTCCTTTACTTGATCCAGACTTTCATCATTAATCGCTGGTACCCCACACATCCTCAGGGACCTGATGTTAGTAAGCTGCACGACACAGGTCACAAGAGCATCAGGGTTTTCTATAAGTATTCCACACAGTGAGAGAAATGTCAGAGACTCCGGCAAAAGCTTTAGACTCTCGTAGGACGCTGGCTTCTGTAGTTGGGCACAGTAGGACAAATCCAGTTCTTCTAATTTAGTGCACTGCGTACATACCTAAAAATAAAAGTAAGATGATTGTGAATCCTGCCACTATGATGTACAGGGGTCCCCTCCCCCTTGTAAAGCCAACCCAAGTGCACCAGAAACATGGTTTTATGGGGGGGGGGAGGGAATACAATGAAAATGCCACACTTGCAGCATGTACATGTACGTGATGAAGAAGTGGCCTCTGCAGAGGGAATAGTCTCTTGTTTGAGGGGCCTTATACAGGGGGTTAATTGTACAGCACTAAAATTTGCAAATCCTTTCAGTAACTATGTTTCTTATATGCAACACCTGCATCCATTTCCCCTTTTGAACCCTCTCCCACTCAACTCCCCAGAAGCGCCCAAATGTAGTCTGCCATAACATTTTTGCTTAAACTTCTCGTTACTAGAAAACATTTTTGCTGATTTGTATGTAAGTCTATTCATGATTGCATGCCCTGGATCAACAGCTTTCTTTGCCGTGGGTTAGGCACATTGCACCCAACCCACACCAAGGAAAGCTATTGACTCAGTGGTACTTTGACCATGAATGGGTCAATGTCTTCATGTGTTATTTCCAAGATAGAGCTTCTATCTTCCTGGTTAAAACAAGATGAAGTCAATGGCTTTCTATGGCATGAGCTGGCCACCATGTGCCCCCAATTCATATGCCGAGGTAAGCTATTGACCCATAGCATGCTATCTTGAAATCACTCATTACAGTCTTCATTACGTTTTTCTGATAAACAACAAAAATTAAGCATAAAGATTGAAGCAGAGGACATTTTATGTCTGGGTACCTTCAGCAATTCGAAAGGTGGACTCTACTTGGAGAACCTCCAGTTTTTTAACTCTTTAAGTGCCAAATTATGGACTGAATCAACAGCTTTTCTCAGTGCACATTGGGCACAATGTGCCCAATGTGCGCTGAGAAAAGCTGTTCACTTGGGATAATTTCTCTGGAATTATATGCATGCTGGTACTTGAATGAAAGGTCTTTTTACAAGGAATACGAATCTTAGATCTAATGCTAATTCAGACTATTTTGACTTCAGTAAATGGACTCAAGACGTGATTGGCACTGAAAGATTTAAAAGCTGTTTACAATAAGACTGCCTCCTTTGACACATGACTTCCTAATTATACTGTGATTTGTAAACTCAATAATCATTGTCTGGGAGAAATACAATTGCATCAATTTGTTACTTGTAATAATTGCATATGATGCAATATGTCAAAGATCATGTGTGTGTGATCACTTTCATTGGATGCATTTAACTACTGGGTGGTATATAATTATATATATATATACATGTATATATTTCAACAAATGTTATCTTTCATGAAGTTAAAGTGTTTAAAAAGAAAGTCAGTTGATCAATAAAATCAACATGTTGTACAAATGTTACCAATGTTACTAAAATTATCTGCAGGACACAAGTTAAAACTTTTGTAATAATGTTTCAGCCCAAAATCAACATGAACTCATTGCTCACTTTTTCAAGTCCAACATGACTTATCCGATTGCATCCCTGAAGCACCAACCTAAATGAAAATAATAACTAAATGAAGGCATACAAAGCATCAATCAAATTGCAAGCTCACCCTTTAATCACCATGCATGTACAGAGTATGTTGATGCATATTAATTGCTACACATATAATTTGGGTGACATCAATTGTGACAAATCTAATCAATTTTCATCTGTATGTACTTTCAACACGTACATTTTAATGACTTTCAGACATGACTGAATGCTGATAAAATCAAACAGTTTTTCTTTTGTCATGAAATAATTTAAAAGTTAAAAACACTGACACCTAAATTGGTTATAGATGTCTTGGTTTATTACACCTCGCCATTTACAAGATGAAAACTGAAACTTTGGTCATTTTTTTAATTTATAATAATACAATTTGTAGACCTACCACAGGACTTCAAACTCATTCAACAATTGTGCTGTTATAAAGTATGGCTGATAAACTTCTGTTGCCAGGAAAGAAATATCTATAAAATATTTTTCAAGCTTAATGCTATTTTTTAATCAGTATTCTCAGTTGGTATTGTACATTTTTAAGCAAACTGAATCAGTTTTAGCCTAAATATCCCAATATAGGCTCACTGAATTTTTCATCAGTCTATGGATGGGAGTGTTGATAAACATTGCAATAGCTCAAAACATAAAGACTAATACTAATGGGTGGCATCACTGTGCATGCAGGCATTAACCTTTCCCCTGAGGAGAAGATATGTGACTAATCATACTTCAGTTTCAATGAGACAAAAATGTACAACTTGCACGGACAATACTGACAGACCAGGAACACAGAGATATTTATGCCTTGGGCTGTTGCATTGTTTACCATCACTCCCACCCACACACAAGTGAAAAATTCAAAAATTCCTTTATGATATAAATAGGCTAAGTTTGCTTTCAAATAGTTTGGCTTTCTTTTGGTGTGTCTGTGTGTGTATAGCGTGCTTGTTATATCCCTTGAAAACTTACCCTCAAAAAAAAAAAAAAAAAACAAAGACAAAAAACAAACAAACAAAACAAAATGGTGTACATGTATTTTATATATAACATTTCCCTATGGGAACCTCATATAACTGATAAACAGTACAACTAATGAGGCATAATGACCAGAATGCAACTATACAATGCATTTTAAATGTTCACCAGGCACGTAGCAGTAACCAAGTGTCCCCCAACAAAATCTTGAATTCCCTTATCAGATGAATTAGCACAGTAAACACAAGCGGCTGGAACAAAGATGTTATCTACACCCTAGTTGGCCCTTGAAGTACACTGTTTATGGGGTAAGACTGGTACAATCTTTAAGCATATTGTAGCCATCATGAGTAGTGTAGAGGCATGCATGTAGTACTGAATGTCCTTCACAAATATGACATCAAGCTTGCAGAATGGCTTTATTCATAGCTTTTTTTGCTGGTATTGAAAGTTCATCAGCCATACTTTACATGCATTAGAAACTGTCATACCCCTATAGGTCAGAAACAGAAATAAAAATGTTGGCCATGCTTATTCCTTTGTGTGTGTGTGTGCCAAAATTACAAAGCATGGGGATCCTCATGTCATTAACGTAGTTCTTGCATATTCTCATTGCTAGCATAACCTTGTGCTGATTAACCACAAAAGCATAATAGAACATGAAGGATTGAAAGGTCAGCAACATAACAGCTGGACATTGCCAATTTTGATATTTTAGAAAACAACATGTACAAGGAATATGACAAAGAGACTCAGACACAATGACAGACTTACTTCACAAGGTTTGTGCATTTATCAGCAAGGGCCAGCAGGCTTGAATCACTCAGGGTATGAATGTTGGAAACATCCAAAGCTTCCTGTTAAGCAGACTTTGAATTATAATTAAATCATATAATAATAAAAAAATAAGTGAACTGTGACAGTCCTGTGCTCAGCTGACATGTACATATACCCTTGCGATGTTTTAAGATTTGCCCCCCAAAAACAACAAAGAAATTCATAAAGAATAAAAGAATCAATGGAACCTGTCCATTTCAACAGATCTGCTAGAAACTGAATTTTTAAAAAAATGTTAAAAATCAGGAACCTGCAGCATTGCCTCCTAGTGAACAGTGTTGTTTGAGCCTTCTACAAGGAACATATCCACCAAGTTTCAGCTTGATCTGAGTAACAGTTTTGGAGAAGTTGAAAAAAGCAATTACACACAAAAAATCATAAAAAAAGAAAAAAATTGCAGCACCACCTGGTGAAAAAATGAGAACTAGGAGTTCCTAGGAGTGTGTTCCTGTGTGACATCAAAGCAATTGGATGAGCGGTTTCAGAGAAGATTTTTTAAGACTTGCCCCCCCCCCCCCCAAAAAAAAGAAACTAAAAAAAAAAATCACTAAAGCATGACCATTTGAACAAACTTGGGAGAGATCAACCCAAGGTACATTGCCACCAAGTTTGAAGGGAATCTGGCTGACAGTTTAGGAGAAGAAGTCGATTGTTGACGACAGACGATGGACGACGACAGATGAAGGACCATAAGATAAGATCAGCTACTGACAAGTCAGCTGAGCTAATATCATTAATAATAATATTAATAAAGTTACATTAATTATAGAAAATAAACACAAATATAACTTGGTTGTTTGATGTAAAAACTTGACAGAACATAAACATGCATGTATGCAAATACATTCAGGTTCACAACATGCACATCTCTGTATTTTCACAAAAACAAAAAATTATTGATTTACGAGAACTTGGTCATTGGTAATAGACTTGTGGTTGAAACCCTTCTCAGTAAACTAAAAAAGATATCACAGATTTCACAGTTACTACAGGTCTAAAAAGATTGCATGAACTTTCCAGCACTTCTGAGTTACGATCAAACCCAGCTAATACACATTTACTCACCAAGTTGCCCTGTAGCCTGTATGCTATAACTGGGAAGACAGAGTCACTCAAACTATGACAGTCGGCTATGTTCAACTCTTTAAGGTGTGGGTGGGAGATCAAGACGGATTCCAGTGCTACAAACATAAAACAGGTAAGACTAGTGCATATTAAGTCACTGGTACCATACCAAATGCAGTATCCAGTGCTTTTGAAAAATATTTTGTGATCATGCATCAGGGTCACCTGAGCTGATTTCAATGCTGCAGCAGGCTGCTCCAGAAAGTACATCAACTAATCAGATTTCTTCTGCAACTAACCCTGTGGGGAATCAAATTAACCCTGCACTCTCTAAGGCATGCAGCTTGCACATGTATCATCTTATACTTTGCATTACTTTGTGATTTAGCATGCACGACTAGGGTCAGCAATCGTTTCCTGATGTACCCACATATACAGATGACATCATAATGAGAGGTTACCATGTGCGAAATATCAAGTCAACCATAGCCTTATTGGGACATGATGCTCAATATATTTATCTTGAATACGATTTCTGCATCTTTACATCACCATGTTTTTGCATGTTCACCAACTGTACACCACTTCTGTTGCTGCTTGTAGTGGTGGTGGTGGGCGGGGGAGGGTTTTTCCATACTGGTGTACTGCGTATTTTCATTTGCTGTACTTTTGTACTGGAAGCCCTTTTAATTTCCGTACTTCATACCAACCATTATTTGTACATTTCATCTTCCGTACAAGTACCTCGTACTAGGACAAAATTATTATTAATGCACCAGTGAACCAAGGACCCCCTTACCTCTCCCCCCCCCCCCCACCCTTGTAGCATGCCTCAATGACTTATTTTGATATTTAGAGATTCTGT
This sequence comes from Hermodice carunculata, assembly GCA_964020975.1. Taxonomy (NCBI): domain Eukaryota; kingdom Metazoa; phylum Annelida; class Polychaeta; order Eunicida; family Amphinomidae; genus Hermodice; species Hermodice carunculata. Next base: position 67,978,268 of record OZ026616.1, read on the forward strand.
TTACTGTTTAATCACAGGTTCTGCTGTCATGGATATGGCACGAGTGCATCTCTTTCCACCATGTTTCATCCTAAAAATGAAACTGGGAGCAATATCTTTTTTTTTTTTTTGGATACATGCACATGTATTTCTGCAAGCCAAAAGCTTGCAATAAAAATCTTCAATGTATTTTGCATCATGCGTAGAAAGTGACCAACAGTACATCACGATGTGCATATGCTCCAAACATACCTTGTGGAGTCATACCGACGCAATTTCTCAAGTCCAACATATGAAGTGCTGGAGCATTCATGTGTGCAAGACCTTGACCTGTGACACGCACCAGCTTCCGAAGGTGAAGGTCAATGAGGCAGTCCTGAGTCTTAATGAGGTCTCGAATACCAGCATCTATTGGATCAAATGAGAAGAAACAGTTTTTTTTGTTTTTTTTGTTTTACTTTTGGTTTTTGCCTTTTATTGCCTAGAATCTAAGTCATGAAAACATACAACAGAGAAAGTTACATATTGTGTGCTTGTTTCTTCAGCCATTATCCTGTTTTTCTACATGTGTGAAGCATCGAGTAAAAAAAAAAATCAGTATAGTCTAGTATTCTATAGTTTAACCATGTTTCACATTAACCCTTTGATGCAGGACCATTCTGAAGCCCTAGTCTTTTAACAGAGGGGCATGGAGACAGCTGAGGTGAGAAACTGGGCTACAATGCTTTTAGTATCCATGGACAATTGTTCATGTTACTCATATACAGTAGTCTCTTATTAATTTCATTTCCTTAAAGAGACCATTTCTATATTGAGACCACCAATTTACAGTCCTGTTTTCATTATTAATTAAATTCTAAACCTTATTATAAGTCCCCTGTGTGGTATTAATATGGAGATTCCACTACATATGTACTACGGGGTCAGCAACTGTTCAATTTACTACAGATCTTGTACTGAAATCTAAATACATGTAGCAGAATAGTTTGTTACATTATTCTAAGTCTCTTCAAAAGCAAACAGATTGTGTTACATTGTCACCTGCTATATGTACATGAACCATCAGACCACCTCTCACATGAGTCCATGTCTGTTATCACCTCTTAGTTGACACAATCGGGGCTCTACAATTCTCTTTGAAGTCCACTTGTCCTGGGACAAGTAGCCCTATCTATTGCATGCGATTTCCTTCAAATTCTGCTTGTCCTGTACAAATTTTTACTTGTCTTCGAAAATAGGACAATGTGAATTAAAGACCCCTGCGCAATGTAACATTTGTTTGTTAATTTCACCTTTGCTCTAAGACCACCTCTGTAAGGACCACTTTGTAACAGGTAACTGTATTATAAACATAATATTCTTGATATTTAGAAAAAAAGGGAAGCATAACACTATAATTTCCTTTACACATTACAGCAATTTCTCCACAATATAAGCATTATGTACCTTCAGAAAAAGCCTTTAGTCTGTGTGCTGTTGCTATCCCTTTGCTGGAACTAGTGGTTCTCACATTCAATATTGGCCAATATCAGCCAGGGAAACTTTTTATTAGTTCTAAAAAGTTTGATTGCCTTGGTTGTAATGTTCCCTGTGCAAATATGCATTACATGGTAGAGTGTAAACACACAATAGCAACAAAATATGCATGTGATCAACTTACCAGTGACCTTTTTACACCCATGGATAGTAACCGAGGTGAGTTTACAGCCACACGAGCCCAGCTGTTTCAGCACCTGATCTGTGATCTGTCCACACTTATAAAAATCTACCCTTTTAAGTGTTGCAGAAAACAGATTGTAAGTGATGTGTGGTAAATAACTGGTGGTAAACATGTCATGGTTGGCCAGTATTTCCAACAAGGCTTCCTTATGAACAGGCGCCAGAAACTTGCCCACTCTTTCAATATGGTCTAAGTTCCAACCAATACAGAAAAGACACAAGTCTTTTAATTTCTTAACCATGGTGACTTTATGCAGGGTGTATTTATGTGCATATCAGGACTTCGGTGTGGTCATCATATTTTTTTCCTGTGAGTCTGAGACACTTTTCCAGTTGAAATTGAATTCCTGTGATTAAAAAAAGGAAGGAAACAGGATTTAATAACCTGACATTCAGGATTGAATGTATCACAGAGACTCCAACCTGCAGAACTGAGCAAATGGGAGATAATGATGAAAACAGCTACTCTCAGCAAGAGCCCCATTTACTTACTATGGGGAACACTGTCAATCAGGTGTAAGGTTGTATACATTTGATTGATTTTCATAAGAATGCAGGATATCTCCCATCCAAGTCAGGAGGGTGGAGTCTCTGTATATAAATCTGAGGTCAGACAATTATTCTGAAGAACAAATGTATGAGATGATTATAATACAAAATTCTATATTGTGTAAACAATTATGTGTGCAAATTGGTTTATCGTAGTTCTAGTTGTCTGCCTAGAGTCATGTCAGACCTATATTCCATATCTATAAGTTTTAGCAACTTTATGTCAGATTCAATGTGTCCAAGAAGAAAAAAAGTAACTTGACAGGAGCCTACAAAATTATCCTTATTACCCAAATTTAACTGAACTGTGAGGACACAATATAGAATATTAGTGTTAGCTGCAGTGCTGTTGTTACCCAAATCATTTAACATGGGAGTATTGGTACATATGGTCAGACCCCTCTGTCTACCTTGGCAATGTATGTTGCTATTGAAGAGTGGTAGGGTAAAAAAGTTTATTGTCATTCATGTAGTCCAATACACACTGCATGAGCTTGAAAAAATTCTTTGAAACCAGATGTGTAAGAAAAGAAAAAAAAATTGCATGGAATAAAGGCTTGCTGCCTCTTAAAAAAAATGTTTGAAACAAGATGTGTAAGAAAAGAAAAAAATATTTGCATGAACAAAGGCCTGTTGTCTCGTCATTTAACGTATTAATTTGTCTTTTGGATAATATACAATCTCGTTTAATAAAATTTCATGCCTACCTACTTACACTAAATATTTTAAGTTGTTGACCAGAGACATGCAGTCTACTCCACGTGACATGATGTTTGTTTAAAGTGCCAAACTATGCATATATTACGGCTTAGGTTGTAAGCCATAATCTATGCTTTTTAAGTTAGAATTCATAGACTTAGTCCACCATACACCAATGCAAAGTACAGTCTAGGTTGTAGCCGATGATGTATTTATTGTTTTAACAACAATTCTGCAATGGCAACGCCCAAAAATTATGCACGATTAGATCACGATTATTCAACTTTGAAGCCCAGCCCGAGGCAGGTGTGAGTAATACATGTACCAATATGGCAATACAATCACTCATGTAGTAGGTCCAATGTGTGCTGGCAAGGTTGTCCAGGAGCCTGCTTGCTGACGATATATGTAACAAACCGATCAGTCTCGACTTAGGATTTCAGTCATCTGTACCGATATCATCTGAAGATCCTACAATATATAAACAATTCACACTGCATTCTAAACGTCAGCAGTCAAAATCGTACAAGTGGATTTCCATTCCAGATATTCTGGTTATGTGTGTAAGCACTTTGTTGGAAAGGGCAAAATAGTGATAACTACGATTTTGTCACAACCCGTGCACACGGACTTAAACTTAGTTGAGTTTTCTCTGTCCCTTTAGAGCAGCTAAACTACAGACAGACCGCTTCTTTATTTAATGTCAGTTTTATTTATTTATTTATTTATTTATTTATTTATTTATTTTAATTATGTATGTGTGCCAACACAGACGTACTGTTTTTCTAGGAATTCTTTCTTTCTTCCTTTCTTTCTTAACAGGAAAATTTGTCCGACATTTCATTTGAAAAGTATTACATGTAGAAACTCCAAACTTGGCATAATTATACTTCTATGGATGAAGTCTGGCCTTTTTATAATGAGAGGTCATGCTTTTCAAAATTATGCAAATGAGGGCTAATTAAAGTTTTAAATCTTCAATATCTTATGTACTATAGTAGATGTGGTTCCAAGTGTATAGGAGTTCGATGATAGCAAGGTAAAGGTCATCTCAAATGTCAAGGTCATCTCAAGGTCAAAGGTCATTTCGAGGTCAGAGGCCACTTTCGGTGGTGGTTTTCTTCTAGCCATAACTTCGTCAATTTTTATCCAATTTTGATCATGTTGGGCTCAAATTGTAGCTATTGTAACACTGCACATTCTTGAAACTAAGTTATATGTGACCTCTAAAGGTCAAAGTTCAAGGTCATTTGGACCTTTGAAAGTTTCATTCTGTCATAACCTGGCCAATTTCCATCCAATTCTAATCATGTTGGACTCAAATTGTAGGTATTTCAACACTGTACGTTTTTATAAGAACATGTAACCTCAAAAGGGCAAAGGTCAAGGTCATTTGGCCCTTTGAAAGTTTCATCGTCATAACTTGATCAATTTTCATCCTATTGGGTTCATGTTGGGCTTAAATTGTGGGTATTGTAACACTGTACAATTTACATGTAACCTGTAAAGGTCAAAGGTCAAGGTCATTTGGACCTTGAAATTTGCATCCAGCCATAAGCTTAATGTAATGTGAAGTACCAAAGGATAAAGTTGTAGCATTTAATATTTACAACTTTTGAAGACACACAGACAGATTTGCTTTGAAGCAAATCTTCTTTTCTAGTTTAACTTTATTTTTCAATTATGTGTACTAGACTAGTTAAAATAGCTTTGTAGCAGTTTCTCTTGCTTTGCAGGTCATAAGATCTTAGTTTTTCTATGAGTCTGTGTGACACAAGTAGCACGTCCCTGCTTACATACTTTCTCACTTCTCCATACTCTGAAACCTCCGTCCATTTGTCTTATATAGATTTCATTCCTTCCGTCTGCCGGTTTATATCTGTTGATTTTGACCTTTGACCTTTACAGGTCACATGTAAATAGCTCAGTGTTACAATACCCACATGAAGCTCATGTCATACAATGTGTTTTCTACTATGGAATGGATTTTATGCTCGTTTTGGAGGCAGTGACATGTGATTCCAGTTTCGCTCTGTGACCCTTCCATTTAAAGACGTTCGGTACACCGCGTTATGCGCAACCATGTATGGTCCAATGCCCCTATGCAGTTAGAGCTGGTATTTGTCGATACCTGCACTAGCTGCTGTTCGCTTTTCCTATTTTGCACAGTTCCGTTCCAGAAACATGGATTGCTTACGAAGAGTGAAAAGGAAAAAGAATGGGTGGTTTGTTACCAAATTCCAAAACAAAGGACTAAATACTTTAAAACAAGGCAGAATACGTCGAAACACGATAGTGGTAGCCCAAAACGCATGTACACAATCAGCGAACGCTGACCAAGCCACCGTCGAAAGTGCCACGCCCACCCACCAAATGCCACATGTACATGTAAACACTGACAGTTATAACTGGGACGAAGGTCACAAAATAGTGGAACTAAGTGTACTAGCCGATAATCTTGTATGCAAGGAATGCAAAAAAAAATTGTCCCTAAAAAACACAGAATCAGAAAAACGATATGGCTTGGCCAGTGTACTGTCCATTTCTTGTGAATGTGGTACGATAAACGCTGTCCCAACTGGAAAAAAACAACAACAGAGTAATACCCCAGCGTCAAAAGGTGGCACAGGCATATTTGATAATGTGCTGCCTGTGCTACCATTCGACACTGTATTAAGGCAACTATAATTTTGATATTCTTATGTTTACCTCTTTTTTCCACATTGCTGTATTGCACTATGGAGAGAATCTTAAAATGTTTGCCTCTTCTAAGTAAAACTATGAAAGTTTATATTATGACTGGAATGTAAAATTAACGACGTACTGCCGTTCATTTGAGCT